>JAXQQM020070202.1:0-11266 GCA_034641835.2 Pinus albicaulis
AATTGTGATGTTATAGTCCTTTATGCAATTTATGAAATTGCAATGTTATAGTGCATTATGGAATGTATGAATTGTATGTTAAGTTGCAGTATGCCACTGTTAGATGGATTAATGGTTCAGTAACTTGTGTAATTGCAAATACAACTATTGACAGTAGAGACAAATGGTTGGGTGTAGGTATGAGTACCTGGTAATAATGAGATTTGAGATGATAGATTAGTTAAACAGCCAATCTAATAACTATGTATAGGTATAGCTTGATATCTTGGAAAGGAGTATTTAAGTTCTGTGTGTAGAAACAGAAAATGGTAACAAACCCGTAACCATGAACAGTAAGTTCCAAACAACTAAACCTATCATACAATACGGATGGCACAGAACCCCCTGTAACCAATAACAGAAAGTAAGAAACAATAACCCTGTGATAGTCGTATGGGGTTCAGGATGTATGTTCCAATGGAGAGAATGGTAACAGTTAGAATTTAAATTATTCTATTAAATGTAAGGGTAATCATCTGAAAGTAGAAGTTGAACCCTAATTAAGGACGAAGATCTAACACTAGAAATTCTAAACTATCCAGTGCAGTATTCTCTACCACCAATTGATTGAAGCACGAGGATCTGTTTCCTAGTTTTCACATGGAACAGCTGAATCTGTACCAGAATGTCACACATGTTGGATGTTTATAACAATAAAATAAGGGGGAAATCCTATTGAACAATCTAGTGTGTGATAAGAGTTGGGTGAAGTAAGATTGTAAGCATGTGTAAAATACCATGAGCAGAGCATCTGGTTACCATCCATAGAACTACTGGGAAAGTAGTGGAGCAATGGTGGTGAATTGCGTAGAGATAGATGTATGTGAGGAGGCATACATCTATACTTCGATGCTGGAACTTTAACATATGGAAAATATTAGCAGGCCGGCAAACTGGGAAGTTTGATGAAGGGCCTAGTGATCATCCTGCACAGAAAACCTGAGAAATACAAGGTAAAATATGTAGATATATAAGTCTACTATATGAACTGAGAAGAGGGGAGGTTAAGCCCAAAAATCCTCATGGAAATTCTTGTATTCCAGGGCTGTCTGTAAGTACTGAAAAGAATCTAAACCCCGGATAACAGTTTGCATTGTAGGTGATTCAGTATAAAAACTTAGTGGTTAGAGGAATAATGAGACAATGGTTAAGGGATTAGGGATTGGAGGCTTAGGGGTTAGGGGATTTAGGCACTGTTAGGGGTTAGGTGAATAATGAGTTAGTGATTAAGGGATTAGGGATTAGGGGCTTAGGGGTTAGGGGATTTAACAATTAAGGATTTTAGGGGTTAATGGGTTATGGATTAAGCATTAACGATTTAGGGGTTTAGGGGTTAAGGGTTTAGGGGTTTAGGTGTGAGTGATTTAGGGGTTTAAGGGTTTAGAGGTTTAGGGTTTAGGGGGTTAAATAGGTTAAGGTTTTAGGGGTTTACGGGGTTAAATGGGTTAGGGGTTGGGAATTAGGGTTTAAGGGGTTAGGGGTTAAGGGTTTAGAGGTTTAGCGTTTAGGGGGTTAAATGGGTTAGGGTTTAGGGGTATATGGGGTTAAATGGGTTAGAGGTTGGGAATTAGGGTTTAAGGGTTAGGGGTTTGGGGGTTAAATGGGTTAGGGTCGGTTTAGAGGTTTAGGGGGTTAGGGGATTTAGCATTTAAGGATTAGGGTTAGCGGCTAATGGGGTTAGGTTTTAGGGGGTTAAATGGGTTAGGGTTTTAGGGGTTTAGGGGGTTAAATTGGTTAAGGGCGAGGAATTAGGGTTTAAGGGGTTATGGGTTAAAGGTTTAGAGGTTTAGGGTTTAGGGTGTTAAATGGGTTAGGGGTTTAGAGGTATATGGGGTTAGGGGATTTAGCAGTTAAGGATTTTAGGGGTTAGGGGTTAATGGGGTTAGGGTTTAGGGGGTTAAATGGGTTAGGGGTTTAGGGGTTTAGGGGGATAAATGGGTTAGGGGTTGGGAAATAGGGATTAAGGGGTTAGGGGTTAGAGGTTTAGGGTTTAGGGGGTTAAATGGGTTAGGGGTTTAGAGGTTTCCCTCTCATATCCATATTTTTTTAATTTCATGATTAATTAGGAATTTTTAATGTGTCAGTACTCGGTTAATTAGGATTAAGTTATGATGCAACTGAAGGATCAACTAAAGATCTATTTGCCTCCATTCCCTCCCCAAAACCCGTCCTTGCACCCCTCCCTTAGCCAAGGTAACCCTTCCTTATATTCAAGGTGTTACTAATCACTTTTCCAGAATTCTATCTAAAATGAACATCAAAACATTATTTAAACCCCATCGACTCCTAAATAAGGAAGCTCGTAATCTCAAGATCTGTGGCCTTAGGCTCTGGGGAAATTACCTCCCTCTTACCCACCAGCAATTTGTTGACGACATTATGCTCTTTTGTCGTGTCTCACTGAAGGAAGCAAAAAACATTAAAGATATACTCCATTTGTTTATCGAAGCCTGTGGCACCCTTATTAATAATGAAAAATTATGCATCTTCTTCTTTAATAAGGCTAGAAATATCAAAACCTTTATGGCAAGAGTGTTGGGGTTTGGTATCAAATATCTTCCCACTAAATACTTGGGCATGCCCCTTGCTGAAAGCTATCAGAAAATTGCTTGCTGGAGTCATATTATCCACAAAAATCAAAGCAAGCTCAACAATTGGACTTTTAGAGGCCTCAATATGGCTCCCCACACCATCCTTCTTAAATTCGTCCTACAATCCATCCCCATTTACCAGTTGTCTGGAATGGCCACGCCCAAAACAATCTACAGCAAAATGAAGGAAATATTCAAGAAATTCCTTTGGGGAGGGGTCCAACAGCTTAAAAAATGGTCCTTGGTAGCATGGTCGAACCTCATCAAACCTAATATGGAAGGGGGAGTAGGCCTTATAGACCCATTTATTCTCAACCAGGTATTGGGGGCGAAATTATGGTGGATATGGGCACAGGGAGGAACGGGACTGTGGAAGCATATATGGACAAGGAAATATGGCATGCCCAACCATACAGAGGATATTTTAAGATACCAGGACCCCCCTAAAGGATCGACCCTCTGGAATCTAGCAGCCCAAAGCAGACATCTTATTTTGTAACATTTATTCTGGGAAATAATGAATGGAAAAACAACACTCTTTTGGAATGAATCCTAGCAACAGAGGGGCAAATTATTCCCTAGACAGGAGTTGAGTTAATGGTTCACTTATGCTATGAACACCAATTATAAAACAGTAAACCAATACGGGAGGGAAGAGACCATTAACGATGATGGAGAAGATGGAAAACATGACAGATTGGCCAAATGCGATGAATTCAGATCAATGGATACATTTGAAGGAGCTAGAATCAAGAAGTATCACCTTCGACGAAGGGTCATACATATTGATATGGGGCTATGCTACGAAAGGATTATTTACAGTCAAGGAAGCTTACATGATAAAAGCAAGATGGGGACAGGAGAATCAACATCAAAACTGGAGGAAAATTTGGTGAGGGAAGTGGTGGTCGAAGGTGGCCTGCGGGTGAAATCCTGACGTTGGGAAACATTTTTTGGCAGATGGCTAGAATTTGGGTGAAATTTTTAATTTCTCGTCCAAGAAAATAGTCAACTCAATTTTTCAACCGAGAGTTTTTAAAACTCTAGTCCAAGATATTTTTAATGTTTTGCCCGAGATTTTGATTACGCTTGACCGGAGTTAAAATACTCTCGGACGAGAGTTAAGTATTTTCTTGTCCGAGAGTTTTACTGACATAAACTCTCGGGAAAACTCTCTTCCTAGAGTTCATAAAACTCTCGTCCTAGAGTTTATAAAACTCTCATCCTAGAGTTCATAAAACTCTCATCCCAGACTTATAAAACTCTCATCCTAAAGTTTATAAAACTCTCGTCCTAGAGTTATAAAACTCTCGTCCTAGAGTTATAAAACTCTCGTCCTAGAGATGTTGTTAGATGGACAACAACATGGTGGGATTGAACAACGATATGGGCCGATTAAGGAATCCACAGAGGCGGTAGTGAAACCCTAGCCACAAATCTCTTACATTACTATACCTCATGGTGGTTAAACCCCAGCCAATTTAGTAATTGGCATGGATCCCAAGGCTTTTGGAGATGCCAGACAAGCAATAGAAGATGGCCAAGCATATAAATACTACCAAGAAATCTTCAAGGCTTTTTGGAGATGCTAGACAATCAATAGAATATGGCCAAACCCTGACCCCATTGTCCTGCCCCAGCGTAGGTTTTTGGAGATGCCAAACAAGCAACAGAAGATGGACAAACCCTGACCCCATTGTCCTGCCCCAATAACATATGTTGAAGCGGTTAAATCCTAACCCCATTGTCCTGCCCCAACAACATATGTTGAAGTGAAATCTGAATTGACTAAACGAAAACATTACTATCAATGACACAACACTTAATCAAACTAATACATACTAGATTCCTAGGTTCAAAACCCTCGCCCTTCAATTTCGAAGTCCCTTGCTCGTCCTTAAGCTTGGCAGCCATGACCCATATTTCCCTTCAGAAGCTGAGACGCCACGATCTTCATCGAAAATCTGTGTACCAATTTCACAATCCCAAGTTTTTTCAAAACCTCGGAGCCTTTGGAAGCCCTCACCTCGATACCCACACAGCTAAAACCAAAACTTGAACTTCGATTTGAAGCGGAGCTCTGTCGCACCAGTCAGGCCCTCAGAACCGTGCAGGATCCAACGTGATTGGGCATTGTGGATATAAAAATGATGGCTCCTGTGCCTTTTTTGGGCCTGTTGGCCGACCGGGACTTTATGAGGCGTAGAAAACACACCCTTGATGTGAGAGCCGATATTTGGGTTTCTGTAGAAGATGGAGACTTCAAATAATACAGAAGGTGATGAATCTAAAAGCATCAAGGCTAGGGATAGGGATTCTGAGTTAGGATATAACCACACCTTCACCTGTGATGGGTGGGTTTCAGCTAGGGTCAGCTTGCTCGCCTGCATAACGTCCCTACAATCTATTCCCCTGCTCTTGCAAGTTCGTTATTCCCTTGCTCTTGCAAGTTCGAGGACCATCAGTTCGAGGGCTTCTTAATTACTGATCTTCCCGATTTCTGAAATATGTCTTCACGTGGTTTTTTTGTCTATTTTACCTCTTCTTTCATTGAAATACAGAGCGTGGTCATTCCAGCGGGACGTCACACGGGAGTCAATCGCAGCGCGACGGTTGTATGGCATTTGATCTCGAGTGATTATCACAACTCACGACCGGAGAGTTTAGAACACAAACAGAATAAGTGCACAACAGATTTTAAGCAACTTGCAAGCTCATAGAACACAAACATAATTTGATAAGGAGCTAAAAAGGGTACCCAATTTAAATGGATTAGCTCGTGATTCCATTAGCAAACCCGTGCTCGGACAATTCATTACAAGTGTATTTTGGAAATTGATGAATGAAATTAGGGAATGGTATCATGTATTATATATTTTAATTAATATTTATTTTGCATTTGAGTATTTTGGAAATGTGCAGAAAGATGGTTGGAAAGTATATGATAGCAAACCTGTGATCGGACAAATCGTTACAAGTGTATTTTGGAAATTGACGAATGAAATTAGTGAATGGTATCATGTATTATATATTTTAACTAATATTTATTTTGTATTTGAGTATTTTGGAAATGTGTAGAAACATGGTTGGAAAGTATATGATATTATGGCCTTCCTAAGGGTCCTCTACACAAAACCACATCTTCCATCTAGCATGAAAAGAGTAACCACTTTCTCAGATGCGAACATACTCATCCATCCCAAAACAAGCCAAGTTGAAAGCATATGTTAAAACAATATTCAATTGCCAAAATTCAAGTTGTGGGTACCCATAAAATGAGAGGAAACAAAGTTTATTTTGATGCTAGCACCAAATCCCAAGGATCATGAAAACATAAACATAAACCGCCAACAAAAGACCAAGTAAGCATAATATTGACAACAACAATGGGAATCCTCCACTTCCAGAGCATGTACAACGAGACCAAACGAAGATCCACTCTAGATACTCTCTCCACCATTAACAAGACCATAAATATTCATACAATCTCATACAAGTGACAATAAAACATAATTTCCACGCTTAAGGAAATAATAATAAGAGTTGTACATGGTAAACTGGGGGATTAATAAGGTCCCTGGAAGCAGAGTCACTAACCAGAAAACCTTCAATGCGAGCCAATTAGGAGTCCACCCTATCGAAACAGTACCATAGGTTGCGAAGCATTATTTTGACATCTTCAAGGGAAAAAAATAGATTATAGGTCTCAACTTGTTTATCTTGAAGTACTAGTGAAACAAAGTAGCCAGCTGTTGGTGTAAGGCCAGCGAATTGTGATAGAAAAGTTGTTTCTTCTGAGGTTTTCCAGGGTCTTGTTTCCATTTCAAATCATCGCCCATCACCTCAAAATATGAGTGATAAGGGAGACCCTCAAGCTCTTTACTTTCCAGCAATAAAATCTCTTTTTGAACTTCCAAAGGAACGACATCGAAGAAGGTGGTCATTAAGTCAAGAACAAGCCAGAAGAGAAATAGAGATCGACACTAGTTAGAAGTGATTCCATTGAATGATAACTACGAACCCCTATCCATTGAATCAATGTGTATAATATAGTGGTGGCTAGGGGGTAATTTCATCTATATATCTCTACAAATGTTTTACGACATCATTCTTGTTGTGGATCAAAGTATTCAGCATCGATTCTTCAGGGAGGGTTGGGTTATCGAAAGAAAACAAAAGATTAGAGACCCCGAGGATGTATAATACCCTAATATAAAACATTCTTTTAAGTTCAATGCTTCAAAGCATGAGACTTTAACTAAATATTGAAGGGGATTTTAACAGCCAATAGAAATTTTTCAAACATAATTGGTAGAGGATAGAATCTTGTAGGGTTAAGGGTCAAGTTTTAAGAGGATATCGGATTAGGGTTTATGGGTTTCAAGGATTTCATGTTAGGGGTTAGGGGTTAAGGGGTTAGTTGCTTGGGGTCTAAGGGATCAAGGGGTTAAGGGATTGTGGCTTTGGGGTTAAAGGGATATAGACTTTAGTGTTTATGGGTTAAGTTCTTATGGGTTGTGATAATGTGTCCCCTAATCCCCTTATCACAAATATTGGAGGTTCCCTTATCAATTTCTCTCATTGCCTTACTTATAGGTCCCTTAGCCCTTGTGGCATAAGGCCCTAAGGCTCCTTCTCATTCTCTAATGTTAGTATTATAGATCTCAATATACCATGCACTAACCTCTCACTTCTACCCATCCATGGTACCTTTATGTCCCCTTGCCCCGTTCAATACACCAAAAGATCCCCCTCCCCCAAAATTCATGAGAATTGAATATTTGGAGGCAATCATTTAACAAAAGCTTCTAAAATTTTTATTCTAATGACTTTTTTTGGGGGGGCAGGGGTTTTCCATCGATGCCTCCAAAAGTTACATTATCATGACCTTTCAGGGTGATTCAGGGATTCTAATTTGAGAACAACAAATACCATGAACAGACAAAGAATCCAATGAGTTGAAGAGCTAAAAAACATACCACCCATAATGAACATTTTCATCCAAAGATTATTCCATGTTGGGCAATATCAAAACCTTTCAAAAGAAATTGCATGTAGCCTACTACTACAAAGGAAATTAAAACCACAAATTTTTGTTCCACTTCTAATTTTACCCAAAATTACCTCATATTTAAAGGTATCACCATATCTTATACCAAACAAAATTCAAAAAATAGATATCCTTTAGAGAAATAGGATCATAAAAAAAAATAAAAAAAATGAACCATGCATATTAATGAACCATATTTTATATATTAATATTAGGATGAACCTATTCTGTTATTGGAAAGAGAAAAACTTCATAGATACTGATGAATCCTTGTGCATTACCTGCATTCTAATGAGTTAACAGAAATGGCACTAGGAGAGTGATGATATTGTGTTTTTGGCAAAGATCTTTATATCTCTTCCCTCAACACCAAGATTTTTCTTGTATGTTGCTGACAAAATGGAAATCCCCAATGGATGTCGTTTCCTTCACAACTGCTCCATTATACTGGTGTCTTGGGTATAAAATCAAACTCTTTTAGACTATATCTATTGGATGTTATTTCATTGATCTATAGTTCTAGGTGAGAGCTATGCATAAATCACTAAAGGTGTATCAATAGGTTATTAGTCTATTGCATATAGAATTGGACTCGTTTTATTTGCAACTTAGCGAAATGGAAAAGATGTGGAAATGGAAATGTAACTTAGAGCATTCTCTTTTTTACCTGTGTCTTGAGGCCTTGCTCGCTTCTTATCCCGTTTCCCTTTATTCGTTGCATTACCTTTCCAGTCTAGTTAGTCTCAGATCTATGCTTTGATTTCTCATAACAATGCTTTAGCTTCCGGATGGCCTCCTCCAATGATCTAGGCTCATCAAACTCAATCCTGTATTTGAATATTATCGACAACCCATTGATGAATCGTTGAATCTTGGCCTTCTCCTCCTCGAGGTAAGGCACATATCTCAACAACTCCAAAAATCTACGAGTTTACTCCTCATCGATAATAAAGTCCATATTTAGCTCATAAAACTATTTTTCCTTGTCATCATAGTAGATCTTCCATAGATACTGCTTCCTGAATAGTCTCTCAAATTCACTCCAAGTCAACTCCTCATAAATATCTCTAATGTTATTTACATCTTCACACCAAATATCTGCTTTACCTTTAAGACTGAATGTAGATATCCTGGCCTTCATGTTCTCTAAGTAATCGTGCAATTTGAAGAATTTATTCATTCCAATCAACCATGCTTTTGTATCATGTGATTTATTCATTTCCCCATCGAATGTAGGTGGCTTTTCTTTCTTGAACTCATCCGGAAAATATCCCCTAACACTCCTCCTTTAAGAATTATAACGATGATGACCATGATACCTTTCAGAACCAGAACGAGAATAGTACCTATGTCCATCACCCCTCCTTTTCGAAGTATCCAAGAACGTGACATCCCTGATCATGTCATCTCTATCTGACCTATGCCCACTATGGGGTCTACTTCCACATGCCACATTAGTCATATCCTCCTATCCATAGTTGATCCAAAGTGGTCCCTGTCTCTGCAATTTTGACAAACTTTGAAGAATTATTGCATTGACTTCTACTTATTTCTCCTACGCCTGCATGATTTTGTCATTATCTGCTTTGCAAATCCTTATTTCCTCCTTCAAACTCCTGAATGTGTCTGCTAAGTCAGAAGTGTTCCCAACACCACACTACTCATCTGATTCATAGGGAGAATCTTTGTAGTCTACCATCTTGTTAGTCATCTTTGATCTCTTCTTCTTGCAAGATATATTATGTCAGTTAAACCAAATCATAAACAAACTAGTGTACCTTAGTATAGCTCGAAGAGGATATCTCATCTGCAAGACCGACCATATTAGCGCAACACACACACACACACACACACATATAAACATAATCATATCAACATATAAACATATTTTCAATCATTGTCCATTTATCAATGCATGACTATGTTGACCACATACCATGACTTCATGCACAACGACCATCATCTAGTCAAAGTATGCATAACAACATATAAACACTGATACACATAATCGATGCACGACCGACATAAACACAACAAATACATTCAACAACGACACCATCAACTTTCACATGACAACACCACTACAATCATGACCAATACCATGCATAAACAACAAGCACATAGATCACAAGTACAAGGACCTATATGCAACCAACATGTAGATACAAAAACACATTCATCTAAGTGGAACGAAAACCAGACATCACCCAAGGAGAAGGGAACCATGCTACGATACTACTCTATAACACCCTCCTCCCACATCTACCCAAGTTACTGGCTAACCGGGGCAAACATGTGATAAAAAGTTACTATGATATGATTCAACTCCCTATATATCAATTAAGGAAGTGGAACCGACGTAACACAACCAACCTAACCTTCTACACTTGCAACAAAACCCCCAGGAGACATCCAACCCATCTAGGTGACCGGAGCCATCCAACCCATCCAAGTGACTAACCCTTGAGACAAAATGAATTTTTTCTGCATCAAAGCCTTAATCTCTCCCTTGACATGGGCATGCATGTGACTTAGAACCTCCAGTCGCTCCCACAACAAGGAATGCCTGCAACTAGGGACATTTCCAGGTAGTTCTATGCCAACGACTCTGAATTAGTAGAAAGTTTTTTTACAATAAAAAAAATTAAATACTAAAATTTTATCTAAAAATTAATTAAATTATTGTTATTTATCTCTTTGATATATTTGTTCAATAGTGAAAAGAAAACCGAGATGTGACTATAAGACATGCAAGAATCAAAATTTTGATTTTTCATTTTGAAAGAAAAAAAATGAAGGTTTAAAATGCATATATTGAAAACAATTGAGAAAATATTTATTTTTATTTTTTTTAATATCTTTTATTTTTTTATTTTATTTTAATTTTTTTTTTTAAATTTTAATTTTTTTTTAATCGTTATATTGTATTTAATTCCTTTCAAATTTATATCAAAGTTTTAGTTGAAGTAATTTAAAAATGTTAACATATTTAAAAAAAAAACAATTTTAGTTCATGGAATGTAACTCATTTGAAAATCACCTTGTTATGAAGTATTATGTAAAAACACGAGATTCAAACTTAAATCCCTTTGAGTGGCCAACCAAAACATAATATTTTTTTAATCTATTTATTTATCATAATTTTAGAATGTGGTTAAATGGAAAAGGAAAAATCTAATATAAAAGAAATAAAATTGACATGATTACATTTCATGTGGTTTGAATATATATATATATATATATATATATATTCAAAAATAAAAAATATAATTATCCACTATTTACTCATAGAATTTCAATGCAAACTTCCACAATACTAATGGTTTTGTCTTAATTGCTAACTGTCTTAAATGAGTTTTGCTTTAATTGCCATTGTCTCATACTACTTTTGTCTTAAATTTTATATTTAAGACAATTCAATTGATATTAAATTTTAATATGAAATAACTAAAATAAAAAAGTGACTTTTTAAGACAAAAGATTTCTTTTGTCTTAAACAAATGTCTTAAAATGTCCTTTGTGTAGTAGTGTCCACTAATCAAAAAGCTTAAGTGGTTCTCGTGGGCTCCAGTAATCAAAAGCACCG
>JAXQQM020090196.1:0-37638 GCA_034641835.2 Pinus albicaulis
TTGTGTTAGAGCAATCAGTGCGCAGCAAACTAAAAGACAACAACAACAAATAAACCATACACAGAAGACACAGAGTTTAACGTGGTTCACCCAACCATTCTGGGCTACGTCCACCAAACATAGGCATCGGCAATCTTTATTATCAAACAGGAGATTACAAACTCTCACACTCCAAACAATCCGTATGGATACCTGTTATATAGCAAAGAGAATCTAACTGCCTCATAAATCCTCTCACATCAAATTTAGGATGCATTAACTCTCTCCCAACAACCTGGAGCTAATCTAGCAACAAATTCCTAATTTTTGTCACTTACTGAGATTTTTGACTAATTTAATAAAACAGAAAATCTCAACAATATCCACCTTGACAACAATTAACCTGATGCCCTGTTATTATTATTTTATCTCTTCTGCAAGCCAAGAGAAGCCAAACACCAACGCAGCTTCTCTAACAAAACTGGTTTCGTGAACATGTCTGCACAGTTTTCCTTTGTATGCACCTTTTCAAGAGAGACTCCCCTTTCAGTAATAACTTGTCTTACAAAATGGTACTTAATTGGAATATGCTTTGATTTACTATGATAGGCCGGATTCTTAGCCAAATGTATTGCACTTTGACTATCACAAAGTAACCTGATGTTTTCCTGTAACCTACCAAACTCACCAAGCAAACCTTTCAACCAAATCACTTCTTTGCAAGCATGAGAAGCAGCAATGTATTCTGCTTCAGTAGTGGATAAAGCAACAATGTTCTGTAGCTTTGACATCCAGCTGATAGCTCCACCTGCAAGAGTAAAGACGTACCCTGAAGTTGACCTTCTCTTATCCAAATCACCTGCAAAATAAGAATCAACATACCCGCAAACAAATTCACTACTCTTATTGTAAGTGATACAATAACTACTTGTGCCTCTCAAATACCGAAGCACCCATTTCACTGCTGACCAGTGTTCTTTACCCGGATTTTCCATGTACCTGCTGACAACCCCAACTGCATGTGAAATATCTGGTCAAGTACAAACCATCGCATACATCAAACATCCTACTACATTGGCATATGGAATTTGAGACATATAATCCTTTTCTTCATCTGTATTAGGACATAAACTGGAAGAAAGCTTAAAATGGGAAGCTAAAGGGACTGACACAGGCTTCACATTGTTCATACCAAACCTCATAAGTATTTTCTCAATATACTTCTGTTGTGATAGCCACAGCTTACCATTGCTCCTGTCTCTGAAAATCTCCATGCCCAAAATCTGTCTTGCTGCTCCTAGATCTTTCATATCAAATGTCCTTTCCATCTGAGTCTTCAACCTGTTGATTTCTTCAATGCTTTTGCTTGCTAAAAGCATATCGTCAACATACAACACTAAGATAATGAACATGCCATTACTTAACTTCTTAAAGTAAACACAATGATCATATTCACTTCTTATATATTTTTGACTCAACATGAAAGAATCAAATTTCTTGTACCACTGTCAAGGCGACTGCTTCAGACCATACAATGACTTCTTGAGCCTGTAGACAAATTTCTTATTGCGATGCTGAACAAACCCTTCCGGTTGTTCCATATAAATTTCCTCATCTAAATCACCATGTAAAAATGCAGTCTTAACATCTAGTTGCTATAATTCTAAATCAAGCAAAGCAACTAACGCTAACACAATTCTGATTGAAACTATTTTAATAACTGGTGAAAAAATCTCATGAAAGTTCAGGCACTGCTAATAGAAACTCCTTTTAGCACTAATCTCGCTTTGTACTGCCCTCCGTATCATTCACACCTGCTTACCTGAAACCATCATGCATCCCACAATTCTTCTCAGTTTTTGGAAACAAATCGTATCCCCTGAGTGTGCCATTCTTACCTAATGCCAATATTTCTTCCTTTCATACGTTAACTAGCCTGCTTTCTAACCTTTTCATAGCTTCTTGGAGCAGCAATGCAGGTTCTTCATCGTTACGTCAAAGCAACTCAAGTAACATAATCATCATACCTTCTAGTAAGTCGTTGACTCTTTTACGACCTCTAAGATGTGCCATCAAGGCCTAGATTATCATCACCATCTCAGTCCTTCGTTTATCAGATTCATATCTGCTCAGATTAGCATTCGAATCATATGGTCATCATGACTATCATTAGAAATGCTATCAAACTGAATGTGCTGAAAATCAAATACATCATCCTGTTTCAATTTACTATCTACATCTGACTGTACAAGAGAGGATTCATTAAACTTTACATCTCTGTTGATGATGATTTTGCAGGTAGTAGGATCCCACAATATATATCCCTTTGTTCCAACACCATACCCAACAAAGATATACCTTTTAGACTTTGGATCTAATTTAGTTCACTGATGTTTAGGCACTAGAGCATATGCATCACAACCAAACACTCTGAGTTTAGAATAGTCACAAGGGTGTCCTTTCCATACCTCTTGCGGAATCTTGCAGTCTATTGCCGTCGATGGAGATCGGTTTATCACATAACAAGCTGTTGCCACTGCTTCCGTCCACAACTCCTTTTGTAATCCTCCTGCTACTTCAAACATACTCCCTTTTCCTTGCTCTCTCTTAGAAGCGGGAAAGTTTCATGTCACAGAATCCATTTGTCGAGGAGTAAACCGTGGTCTTATGTCTCTATCCTCATCTCAGAATAGTCACAAACTCCTTGGAAGTAAACTCACCACCATTGTCGCTAATATTTACATGTATTCTACTCGTTTCGTTTTTACCATGTTTAAATCATGAAAATTGTAAAAACATCAAACTTCTTTTTCATCATGTAGACCCACACCTTCCTAGAAAAGTCATCAATGAACGACACAAAATATGACGAGCCACCATATGACGCTATAGGGGCTGGACCCCAAACATCTGAATGAATATAATCAAGTATCCCTTTACTAGTATGTTTGCCTGTTTTAAATTTTTGCTTACTTTGTTTGCCAAACAGACAATGTTTACAGAAATCTAACTTTCCAGACCTTAGATTAGGAAGTAACTTGCGATCAGCCAAAATCTTTAACCCTCTTTCACTCATATGCCCCAATATTTGATGCCATAAGTGAATGGAACTACTGTCATGTTCAGACACAGTAGACACAAAATCTGACCCTGTACCTCCTTCTAACTGAAATAGATTTCCTACTTTCTTAGCTTTCATAACTAGTAAAATGCCTTTATAGATTTTCATAACTCCACCTTGAATTACAGTTTTATATCCATTCGTATCCAATGCTCCTAAAGAAATTATATTTTTTCTTAAGTCTGGAACATGTCTCACATCTGTTAACAATTTAGTTGTGCCATCAAACATTTGCAGTTGTATACTTCCTATTCCAACAATATTTCAAGTAACATCATTACCCATGTACACGACGCCATCATCAACAGATCTATACGTCTTAAACCAGTCTTTATGGATACACATGTGGTTAGATGCCCCGGAATCTAACAACCAATGTTGATCATGTTTTGACATATTAATAGACAACACTTCGTCGCTCATACCTGAACCAGATGCCGAACCTGTATCTGTCGTGTTTGCTTCCTTCTTCTCTGTCGATGAAGCTTCTTTAGAAGATTGTTGTCGCTTCCAGCAATCCTTCTTCAAATGCCCCGATTTGCCACAAAACCAACACTTTACTTTACTCTTCTTCCCTTTCTACTTTGAACGCGAATCGCTGTGCTTACCAGAGTGTCTTTCTCTAGAACGACCTCTAGCCATCATTGCCTCTGATGTAGAGGTGTCGTGATTCGAGACACTCAGTACCCGACCCTGGCACAAAGCCCAACTCCAAAACAAACCAGAAGAGGTCAGTACTGAAGCTTATGGAAGCAACAAAGTGATCGTAACAAAGTGATCTCACGATTCGGCAATGAACACAATAGGGAGTTAGTTTGCTATCTCTCGAATCAAATTTTACATCTAGACTTTTGTAATGTACCAATATATTGAAAGATTCATGTTAGGTAATCGAGGTACCTTTCCTTCATCTCGCAACCATAAGTCGTCGCTTCAGGAGAATCCGATTTGTCAAGGATTTCGTCATGTAGAGCTTCTCAAGCTTCGGCCACAAGCCTGCGGCGGTCTTCTCTGACACAATGTTGAACAGAACGTCATCCGCCAGACATAACCGAATTGCGCTCAGAGCTCTGTCATCCAACTCATCCCATTCATCCTCCGTCAAGGAAGAAGGCTTTTTGCTTTTCCCCAACAACGCTTTCGCCACGCCTTGTTGTACCAGGAGATCATGCATCTTTACCTTCCAGATCTCGAAGTTGTTTTTGCCATTGAACTTCTCAATTTCAAACCGGGCATTTTGAGTTTTCGCCATCTTGTGTCACAAGAAAACAACCTCCAATTACAGCTTGAACAAACGACCTCCAACTTTAAATAAATGAAGTTTGTGTTTAAAAAAATGCCTTTGCCTTTTAAAAAAAAAACAAACGCTACCCTTCACCTTATAAAAAAGGCCTTTCCTTTCATACCATATGCAAATGGCAATAAAAATATTCAAAAAACTATTTCTAAATGCCTTTAACCTTAACAAAGGTCTTTCCTTCAATACCATATGCAAATGGTATTCAAATACAATCTCGACATATCACAATGTTATTAAATCGATATACAATATCGATATATCACAATAGTATTAAATCGATTTAAAAAACATTTAAAATATGTATATCGATATAATCGATTTATGTTTTGGTTTTAAAATATTGCAATAAAACATTTATATCGATTTAAAAAAAAAAAATCAACGCACATGGTTCAAAAAATGGCATACGACGTTTTAGGAGCAGTTCAACCCACGGCTTCTGAGTATGATCTCTGAGGAAGTTCAACCCACGGCGCTGCCACTGTTCAACAGTCTCGGCATGCGCAGGTCCTCCACCAATAATCGACAGCAGTGATTATACGCACCACCACTTCCAAACAATCGATTTTATTCCTGTCTAGTTCACGGAGCAGCGATAACAAACGGCATTTTATGAACAGGCAGCGGCTTCTAACTGTACCACCGTTCGATATTGTGCACCTCCGGCTTCTGAGTACCCTTGGCACAACCCGCGGAGAGAAACGACATCCCACGGCTTCTCCACGCAGCAGTGCACCAGTAATGTAGCAGCAACGATTTTTAATACCACGCAACAATCCTCCTTACGCAGATACGCTCCACGCACAGAACAGTCGACCTCCACGCAGAAATGTGCACCTCCTCCACTGCACGCTCCTCCAACATGCTCTGATACCAATTGTTAGAGCAATTAGTGCGCAGCATTCAAAAGACAACAACAACAAATAAACCATACATAGAAAACACATAGATTTTACGTGGTTCACCCAACCATTCTGGGCTACGTCCACACAACATAGGCATAGGCAATCTTATTAATCAAACAGGAGATTACAAACTCTCACACCCACAAACAATCTGTATGGATACCTGTTATATAGCAAGGAGAATCTAACTGCCTCATAAATCCTCTCAACTCAAATTTAGGATGCATTAACTCCCTCCCAACAACCTGGAGCTAATCTAGCAACAAATTCCTAATTTTTGTCACCTACTGAGATTTTTGACTATTTTAATAAAACTGAAAATCTCAACACATTGGTCCAGCCTAACAAAACTCAATGTTATATTCATTACAAGTACATATTTTCCGCTCCCAATTTTTTAAAGCAGAAAGGCTTAAGTTGGAAAAAACGCAACTTAAAACCATGAAAGTGGCTGTAAAAAGCACCAAGTTTACCCTAAGTAAAAACCACATATTTAGATCTATGAAATAGAAAAGAGATGAAGTTGTCCCGCAATTAATATTGTAATAGACCAATATTGATATTTCGATTTTCGATTGGAAATCTCTGCAAATGTCATGAATGTTTTTATGTTATCGATATCATATTAAACCGATATTAATTAATTAGATAATAAAAGAAAGAATTATTTGATTTTTGTGCATTAAAATTTTTAAAAGAGGTGAAAGGGAACCGTTCTAGGGCTTCACATATTATATTCAATTATAATCACAAAATTGGCCTTTTTTACATTATATTTATAAATAGAGCACAAACTAGAGTAAAGTAAAGAAAAGAATACAATGATGTCCATACAAAATTGTAGAAGTAAATAGTAAAATGATGTCCATACAATGATTTTTTTTAGAAACAAACCAGTAAAGAGTAACTTTACAAAGTAAAGGAAACCAAACCAGTAAAGAGTAGTACAATGATATCTATACAAAATTGTCTTTAGAACCAAACCAGTAATGAGTCCAAAGTAAAGTGAACCAAACCAAAAAGAGTACAAAGTAAAGTAGAGTACAATAATGTCCATACAAAATTGTCTTTAAAACCAAACCAAATGGTCTTATATAAGAACAAAGTATATATTACAATGATGTTCATACAAAATTGTTTTAGAACCAAATCAAATGGTCTTACATAAGAACCAAATGGTCTCTTATAAAAGATCTTGATGCATCCTCTTATAAAACCAATTGGTCTCTTATAAAAGATCTAGATGCATCCTCTTATAATAAAAGATTCTCATAAATAAAAGATTATATATTATAAAAGATTTGGATGCATCTTATCTAAAAGATGTATCTTCTTATATAAGAACCAAATGGTCTCTTATAAAAGATCTAGATGCACGAAGTATACAACATATAATGCATTAATATAAAAGATGCAATGCAGGATGCATCAACATAAAATACAATGCATCCGGTCAGCTCAAAAAATGGCAGTTCATGAGGCAGTGATTTAGAGCGGTTCTCTAATATAACCAACCTTAATTCAATCACATGTGAGATAAGTTATGGTGTAGAATGGAAGAAGTTGAAATTTCTTTGCATTATGCAACCACTCTCCATAGGCTTTATGAAGAGGTGAAAGTCAAAATCAGAACTTTAGTAGGCGTTTCAGAAAGTTTTAGAAGTGACATTGGAGTCGAGCAAGGTTACCCTTTATCCCCTACCCTTTTTGGTTTATATATTGATAAATTGGAAGTGCTAAATCTGCAAGGTGGGGATGGTGTTAGATTGGGTGTGTTTGTAATAAAGCTTTTTTTATATGCTAATAAACTTGTATTGATTGCTAAAGTGGCCCATGAATTGCAGATGCACCTATATATGTCCTTGAGCATTTTTGTAAAGCAGTGGGGATGCAATTCAATACACAAATAATGATTTTATCTAATAAAAGGAAGCAGAGCCAACATGCCTTCTTCTTTGAAGGCAACATTCTTGAAGAAGTAAATGAATACAAGTACCTCAAGATCGATTTCAGCAACAAGCTTACTTGGGAGGACTGCAGAAAGAAGAGAATGTTATGAGGGTGGAAAACATTATATGCACTTCAAAACAGAGGTAGAGAGGTCAAATTATGGGATTTGAAATCGATTAGAGTGCTTTATGAACTCCTATTTTGTCTAGTGATATTATATGGGTGTGAACTGTGGGCAAACAACATCCTGTTTCAAAATGGAAACAAATTGAGAAAATCCCAAAATGCTTGATCATGAGCAAGTTCGAAATAAAAAGTTTGGTTCCTTGTGAGATAATGTTGAGTGAAATAGGAGCAACTCCCATCGAAGCAATTGCTATGGTGTGTCTTATAAAATATCTAAAAGAATTGAGTAAATGGAAGTAGATAGATGGCCGAAAGTTATCTTTAGTAAAGGCATGTGTGAAAGAAAAAAAAATCATGGATGAGACAAAACAACAAATGGACAAAACAACAGATGGATGTATTTACCTCAATGTCTGTCCCACAAATAGCAAGGAGTTAAACTTTTTTGTTATGTAGAAGTTTCACAAGCCTATATGGGGAAAAGAGTTGGGTAAAAAGAATAAATACAAAAAGAGTACATTGGAGCTAGTATTCCGTGGAGAGCAAATATTCTTATTGCTCAATTAAGAACTAACTCACATCAACTTCAAAAGTGGAAGAGACCTAATGAAGCTTGGGAATAATGAGTGTACTTTTTGCACTTTTGAGGCAGTGGAATATGAAAAAACATTTCATTTTGGAATGGCATGCAAACATTTCATTTTGGAATGGCATGCTTTCAGAGACATCAGGACAATTATGGCAGTATGTTAACATTAATTCCTTGGCAATGTCTTTTTGGTGAAGACACTCTTATAAGATTGGATAACTCATTATCAATTTGAGTAAGAAAAAATAATTGAATTGAAAAAAAAAACAGAAAAACAAGTAATCCCGTAAACTATTTTTAATCCCATAAATATTAAAATATTATTCATTCATTATTCCTAAATCAATGGTTAATGGATCTATACTTTTATTAAACACAAGTTTCATTCCATGTTCTAACCTTTTCTCTAATTCAGTAGTAAATGTGGATTAATTAGTTCTCCCTTTAAAACAATTGCGAATACAACCTTGCCAAACCCTAAAGTAAATCCGATATAACGTACGTCGCAAAAGAACGAAGATAGACTTCGTTTAGGTGGGGCCCATATCGTTAGCAACCCCATGAAACCGAGGCCTTAGATGTTCTGGACCCTCATTAGGGTTTTTATCTGTTATAAATATAATGCGTTTCTTCTCCATACAATTGCCATTAGATGTGTAGAGGGGAGTACAATCTGGGAGAAATGATCTATTTTTCCGCCTCTGCACCGAAGGTCCTGGGGATTCTGTTCTGTGTGGTGCTACATGTTTGGTATTGTTTGTTTGTTGCTATATATTGAATGGGTGCAATTTCAGGCAGCCAGTTTGCAAGTTTCGATTGCATTCATGGTGTTAATGTGCCCAGACATTGACCACCTGTTTTTCTTATTCGCCGAGAAGAAGTGGTAATTCCTTCCTTTGCTGAAGCGAGTCAAGTAACGCAGGTGTACATTTTTACTCATCTTCCGGTCTGCATGTTAAGAAGGTAATGATAATCAGTTGCTCTGTCTTGAATTATCTGTATGGTTTGCGATTTGTTCCTTTTTTTTTCTAATTTAATTTTTATTTTACTAAATGAGTTTTGTAGATGGATTGAAGGTTTAGAGGTCAGCATTGATTCTTTTATAGGATTTCGAAATGTCTTTTTTTTTCAAATTGGTAGTTCAGCATTTTTTGGCGTACGTACATAATAAGGGTTTCATGTTTTGTTGAGAAATGAAATTCAAACAAGATCCAGGGCATTCTTGCTCTGAAATTAGGGATAATGTTCGATGTTTTCTATTTGGTCCCACTGCTTCGGCCTATCCTATACAGGATTTGTCCCTCGGTACATTTGTGGATTTCATTCTATCCATTCTGGAAGTATGTGACTTTCTGTCTGACGAATGTGTGCAATGGGCGTAAGATTCATGGAACAGAGTGCATAATGGAACCAGAAAATGTCTTTGGTCCTGTGTAACAAAACCTACTGTTATATTCATTACAAGTACATATTTTCCGATCCCAATTCTTTAGGGCAGAAAGGCCGAAGTTGGAAAAAACGCAAACTTAAATCCAGGAAAGTGGCTGTAAAAGCACCAGGTTTACCCTAAGGAAAAACCAAATTTTTTGATCTATGAAATAGAAAAGACCATAAATATTACAATAGATCAATATTGATATTTGATTGGAAATGTCTACAAATATCATGCATGTTTTAATGGTATCAATATCAAAGTAAACCAATATTAATTAATTAGATAATAAAAGAAAGAATTATTTGGTTATCACCCTTTAGAAGAGGTGAAAAAGAAACCTCATCATTTTACCAAGTTTTCATGCCCTTCGGTGAAATAAATTAGTGAAAAGCAGTATTATGAGTCAATATTAATTGATTAGATAATAAAAGAAAGAATTATTTGGTTATTGTTCATCATTTTACCAAGTTTTCATGTCCTTTGGTGAAATAAATTAGTGAAAAGCAGTATTATGAGTCTTGAGAATATGCGTCGGCAGGCAAATTGATGGCAATAGGAAATAGATACAAATTGATGGCAATAGGAAATAGATAAGTGGACAATGTGGGGACGGATACATGAAAATTGTTTAAGTAGCTGTAATTGAAGTTCTAGGGCTTTGAATTATATTTATATCCAATTAATATCCAATTATTGATCACAAAGTTGACCTTTAATTATATTATATTTATAAATTGATGACAGATTTATAAATTGATCACAAAGAAAGTAAAGTAAAGAGTACAATGATGTCCATGCAAATGGTCTGTACAACCAAATGGCCAGGACCACATGGTCTCTCAACACCAAATGGTTGAGATACAAAAGTATAAATGATACAATACCTTAACATAAAAAATACAATCCATGAAATGTCTTGTTACAGCAGCTAATGTGAATACAATCCATGAAATGCCTTGGTACCGTAGCTAATGTATCTGAGGGTTGGTTGTGGAGTTCCAGACCTATATAATACATTAACATAAAATCATATAATGCATGAAATGCCTTGGACGAGTTCCAGGAGCTAATTTGTCTGAGGGTCTTTTTGAGGGTCAGATTGATAGGAATTTGGTCTTTTTGCCTCGTGTTTTCCTTTGGAAGCTGGGCATTAGTTATCCATTGCTTCAGGGAGGGTGGTTTCCTCCGGCCTCTTGTCATTTTATTTGTGTGTTTGCTTCTGTGTTTGCGCTGCTTGGCTGATATCAGGAAGGCCCTTTTTATTTTAAGCGAATAAGCTAATGGTGCGGGCACCGAATATTCATAATAGGCTCAGATTAAATAAAAAAGATGTTAGGCATCTCTTTTTCTCCTTTGTTCGTTCAAGGAGTGATGTTTAGGGTTTTTAGTGATATATATCTGAACTGAGAGTTGAAGTGTGATAGAGAATGATTGATAACAGAGCTGAATTAGCCTTAGCCTCTGCCTCTGCCTCTGCCGTCCGTAATACGGAGGGTCATGCATATGTGTAAGTGACAATTGCAGTATTCTATACCGTAGATGGAATGTCTTTCTTATACATTGTAGACGTTTCTTGTATGTGAAGCCTCGAGGCTCTCTGGTTCTGCTAGTTCTGTGGCTCATTTTCCTGATTCTTTAATCTAGTCCACAACAGAGGAGTTGTGCCTATGAAAATTTTGTAGGGAAAATCCTGGGAAGAGTCCTATATTGAGGATTCTTACCACTCGTAGCAACCACCATAGCTAGGTAGATTTTTTTAACCTAGGCAGAAAAAATTAAGTGCTTACAACTTGCCTAAAATGTATATTACCGTAGAAAATATCTATTATGGGTGTAAAGATAATTTACACAACCTCTTTTTGGAAGTGTAAGACATACAACACACAAATTGGAAACAAACTGAACAATATATTAATGAATGTCTCAAAGAATGATGTACAATGTGTATACATATAAATACATCAAGAAACTGTTGAATCAGTTCTCCAGGTTTTTTGGACTCTAATCACTGATTACTTACCACAAACTAAGTGAAGGATTAGTTGTCTAACATTCTTTTCTTAATCCGAAGGGATATACCAAAGTCCAAGAATGAGAGCTCAAAATGCAGAAATGCATCTCAGCGAAGCGCTGAATGTCTTTCGGAAATGGTTTTCAAGGATGACCACAAACCGAATATGGGAGAACTAAATGTCTCCACCAACACAAACACTGAAACCTACATAGCAGTTCTCAGAACAAAAAATGTGGTTTTAAGATGACCACAAACTCTGGAATTGTCACAGCAGTTCCTCGAACAGTTTTGAATTTGGAAGTGTTGGCTCAGAAACAACTCAATCAACTGAACTTGTGGCTCAGGATGTGGATCACTGACACCAATTCGCTTGACATCTCAAACTCGAATTGGCTCGCTTGATCGCTTGACATCTCAAACTCGAACCTGTAGTAGACCACCCACCAACAAATCCCCTTCTGTTGGATACAAGGTGAGAAATATTTGTCATCACTGTAGAATTCATCACTCATGAACAAATTTTTCGATATGATCTGTAGATCTTCTTGACTGCTTTCGTCCATTCCCAAGAAGCTATCCATTCAAAACTTAGCTTCTCTCTTGCAACGCTCTTCTTTTTGGAACATTTGACTCGTCATTTCGCTTTCTTCCACAATGCCCACACGGGTGAAGATCAAAGCATCGATCTTTTTCATATGTCCAACTCTGTTACACTGTTGAAATTTATCAACTTTTTTTGGAACCACACCATCCAAAAACTCTGCATTTCGAAATTTTATAGGTTTAGCGATGTTTGGAATGTGAAAAATATATCATTGTTATTACCAAGACCAGTCCTGTGTTTATTGTGTCATATAACAGGTTTCACATCTGCACTTCTAACTGCATCCAAATTTTCTCCTGAAAGCACTTATTTCTCTGATCATTCTTTGATTAACAAACAAATCGCTGTTTTGAACAAAAACCAATTCAGAATCACAAGTTTTCTTTTGAAGTTTGTCTCATTGTAACTGCGATTCTAACTCCAAGAGTTCAATTTTGTTTTTAGCATTTTGCAAACATGATTGGATGTTAGAGAGCATGTCTTGGCTAACTTGGACATTGTTATGGACAATAGCTAGCATTAAATTGCTTAATAACTGTACTAAATTATTTAGTTTAGTCATTTTCTCTAGTGCGATATCAAAGTAAACTTGCAATCAACTCAGAAAAAGGGTATCAGCTACCACCAAAAATGCCACCCAATACAAACAATTATTCAATGATTTAACCAGGGGTTGGGTTCAACCGATCATGCACCCAATACAAACAAATTTCCAATGATGTAATCAGGTGTCAAGTTCAACCGATCATGCACCCGTCAATAATACAAATAATAACATGTAACAAACAACTTCAAAACTTTCGTCTACTGGGAGCAATAACAATGAGTCAAACTCCCAACGAGCCAACAAAAATATATGCACTACAAATTCTACACTCCAACCATCTTTTGAATATGTCAATTTTCTTGTCCCTCCAACAAAAGGCTCTGACGATATAATGACTAACTCCAAAGTTTTATTTTTAAATAAAACTTCATTAAATTTTGATGCCAAAGTTTTAATAATATACCTCAAAATGTGTAACCTCTTTAGAGAGCTTAATGGATAAACTATAAAATTAATCTTCAAACTTTCAAATAATACCTTGACATTGTGGCTTAGCGGGAGTAATAACCTTTACTGAACTTCAATTTTATCACATATTCCAAATATACATATATCCCAAATATTCTAATTCAAACTCCCAAAACAATCAATAAATGTCATATCAAAAACATATTGATAATGTGTAACAACCCTCATGCTTTCCCACTCTTCGAATTTGAACTAGAATCAAATTCTCATTATCTCATTATTAGCATGAAAAGAGTTTTCTTATAATTCTGCAGCTATACTTTTCTTCCTTTCTTGGCCCAAAGTTTTAAAAGAAAATCACACTTTGTAACTCTGATCGTATTTGAGAGACCAGTGCAAAGACTAGTGCGACATTTTTAGGTCGACTGGCAATTCAGACTCCAATTTTTTTTGCAAGTTTGTTTCAAAAAAATTGTACATCGGATAAATCACAAAACCACTTTAATCCTCTTCTACGAACAATGAGGTAATTTTTAGCAGTGGAATCATTCTCTGCATAATATTCTGTGCTCAAGAAATAACAATGTTTATTACACAAAACCATGAATAAAATATTTATCAGATTGCAGATAGTGGCACATACTCCGTTTTCTTAACTTTGATTGACAGCGAACACCCTTGCAAACTGACTTTGAAAAAATTGTATATGCAACGGCCTTTGAAAAATCTGAGAGAAATCCGAGAGAAAATTAGTTAAAAAACTACAAAATATTCTTTTGGTGGCAAGCTTTGGGATTAAATGTGTTCCCTGGTGAAATTCTTGAAGTCTCCACTACTTGAAATCCGTCTCTACTCTTCTAGCAAAATTAGTCTTAAATGCAATGATATTTAATAATTAACATCATGTCCTCTTTCTGACGCGATCTTTGTCTTCAAACCCTGATAATAGTTTTTTTTCCCTTGACAACTCGAATTAGAGATCACATTGACTGGGCTATCACATGATAGAAAGTTCAAATTCAGGGTTTCCTTACCAGTATCACTTGATGTAAAGCCCCCAGATTTCCTGACTCGAATTTTATGTGCATATGCATCAGGTGAGTTTCAGCTTCACCAGAAAAATTATTTCACGGCTGAAAAAGAGACTCTTGCTATTTTTAATGGTATTCAAAAATTTGAGTTATATTTAGCCCCTGCCAAATTTCTGATAAGAACCGATTCTATGAATTTTAAGTATTTCTTATCAACAAAGATATCAAAACAACTCGCAAGAGGAAGATTATCGGCATGACAGATTTGGTTTCAGATGTATGATTTTGATGTTGAATGGGTTCCAAGTATTTCTAACTATTTCGCTGATGCTCTTACCAGAGACATGAACAAAGCTTATAGAGGTAAGACCACTGCAGATGATAATTTAGAAACTTTTGTCAAAAGGTTTCAGATTCTTGAATTAGTTCTTGATGATGTCGCCGAAGAAATTAAGAAAATTGTTGGACTTCGAATACGAAGAAATCAGTGGATACAAAAGATGTCAAGCTTGGTAGTCTAAGAATGTTGGAATTTTATTGGATTTAGATGAAGAACTGGTAAAAGTTTATCCTTTGCCCAATATGAAAGTAAAACTTTATTTTAAAACTTTGGATGACCACTGGTCAAGGACATACACAGTGGATATGATCAAAGTCTTACAGACTTTGAACTATTACCAAATTATTGGTGGTGTATATTTCTCTTTTGCAGTTTATATTTCAGCCAAGATGTTGGATTTAGATGAAATAAACATGACTGAAGGAGTTCAGAGATTTTTGAAGTCTTTAAGAATTCCCGATCTGTTTGAAGAAATTGATGCTGCCTTCCTACAAAGAAATGATGAAAATTTTGCAGGTACAGATTCTTTCCCTCAGTATGAATTGTTTGAACTTTTTGCTAACTGGGAAATCAGAGATGGTTGTTGCAAGAAGAAACCACGGATTAGAGCATCTCAATGTGTTATGAGAACATTGCAGTATTTGAGAACCTTCTCTACTCCATGGGATTATTAGAGTATAGAATTTAGAAATCCTATTGTTCCAAATCCTTTCGCACAAATTTATGGACCAGAAGGGATTGATGAATCTGTGTTAGCTGACAATGCTGAAGAAATAAAGAAGTTGACCCTTTGGTTGAAAGAGTTTCATAAACTCAAGCTGCCCGACAAATTGTCCCTGATTAAAAAACTTGAAGACTGTCAAGGAAGGATAAAAATAATTAAATCGCTGATTAATCAGAAGGCATTGGTTACTATTACTGTTATCGTTGGAAATTGGACTGATGATGTAGTATGTTTGATAAGTTTATTGTTGTCAACTAAAGTATGTTCTTCCATGATTTTTGAGTTAGGATGGCAACAAAAGACAGATATCAATCATACATGCAAACACTGGATCCAATGTGCAATAGAACACTCTGTCAGCATGTTTCAAATTTTCAAATGGGAATTATTGGACGGGTGGAGATGCCAGTCCTATCAATGCCTAAATTCCGTAGAAGCAAGAAAGATTCTTTCCTCGACATAGAGATAGACCCAATGGTGTATGTCAACAGGTGGTATAAATCTGATGATAAATATATCTTTCCACAGAAGAATCTCTATGTTATGAAAGATACGATAAAGTTTGATATAGGACAATCATCGAAGGCTTTACGAAAAGGCGAATCTTCTACAGTCTCCACCAAAGGAAAAGCAGCTAGAGAAAAAGGAAAAGAGAAGGTATCCGAGGATAAAGCAACCATTTTCGTGGAAATATATCAAGATGCTCAAGACCAGCCAGATCATCAATGGGAATCTGAGTACTTGGAATGGATAAATCATATCTCTTGGGCAAACCAAAAGGATCCTTCATCTTCATCTGAAATTAGTGAACCTGACCATGATAATGTTTTTGAGAGTGACCGAGAACCGAAAGGTCCTTGGTAGTGCATTTTACTTTAATTATTGTACTCGAGAATATTGAGCAGACACCATTTGGTCCATTAATGCCTGACAAGGACCCTCAATACTTCTCATATTCTATATAAGTGTGTGTGTGCTTGTGTTAGGATATCGATTTTCTTGTGTTTGAGTGTGATTTTGAGTGTTTGTGTGAAAGAGTGTTTGTATTCATGCTCTAAGAGATCAGAGACAATAAGGCTCTACACTGAAGCATAACGTGGTATGTAACATATTATTTGAATTAATACTGAAGCCTGCAGGGCCGCCTGTCTGAGGACAGTTTGTTCCAAGATCACTGTAAGTCGTGATTTTAAGGCGAGTCGAAGACCGGATCAGTCGAGTGTGTTCTCGTATTTCTCGTGCCCATTGTGGAAGAGTGTGAGGAATCTCTGCAATATTTTCAGTTATTCAAGGTGCTACCGAGTCCATCATCTCAGGCACGAGCTCGGCCACGTCCATCATCTCAAGTTACCGAGTCAGGCTAGTTGGCATCCAAAGCCTGTAAGTTAATGAGTCGGCGCAGTTGTATCAGAGCCCTGTTCTTGATTCTGTTATGGAAAATCTGTTACGCTCTTTCTCATTCATAGATCGTAAGATTATTAATGAAGTTGCATCTCGAACTATTGAGTCTGAAGATTCGAATGAAACTCACGAGTCTGTAGATAATCCTGAAAATTGGAATCCTCCATCGCTTCATGCGACTGTGTCTATAAACTTCCCTTATCTTATGTTTTTAAGAAAAAATATTTTTTGAAAGAAGTAGAAGCCACTATTAAGATTTCTGGTCTGTCTGTCCAAATAGTAGCTTTGAATTTATTTTCTGTCGATGAGATTAAGAAATTTAAACAGTATGCCAAAGATAAGAAGTATAACTATCTTCATTTCTGGGGTATTCGTATTGGTCTTTCTCCTTTATTCCGTCATGGGTTAAACACTCCCTGTATTGCTGAAGTCTTCGATACCCCACACTAGAGCTATGATCATGCCCGAATAGGAAGTATCATGGGTAATCTATCCACTGGTTATCAATATGGCACTATCTATCTTGATTACTCTATAAGCCTGAAAGATATTCATTTGAAAGATTGTTGGAAATTAATGAATAGGGTTCAAGGTCTCCAATTGGCAGAAGACAGTGAGTATCTCTCTGTATTAGTTCAAACTTCTTTCCAGTTATCTAATACTTCTCATCCTAAGTTAAAACAACCCGTCTAGAAAGACTGTGTGACTGATGGTCTTTCCAATACCCAAGTCGAAGGTGTCCTTTATAATCCTACTGAACTTCCTAACAATTGGTATTTCCAATATAAGTCTGTTTCTGATGACAAGAAGCCAGAGTCTAAACTCAAACGCATTGCTATCTCTGATGGTAGATTCAAGATTATTCCTCCTAAAATAGTGATTCCTAGACCTCTTGTCAGACCATGTAGATATGTTGTTCTTGTTTCTACTTCTGAAGCCTCTTCTTCCCGAAGAGTTGATATGCCTCCTATTGCAGGAGTATTTCAATTTGAACATGTTCTAGACTCCAATGAATTGTATATACCCGAGTCTAAATTTTTTCTTGCTATAAATAAAATGCATCGTATTTCTCATGTTCGTTTTGCTCCTGTTGAATAATGGCAATATGCCAATCGTCATTTTGTGAAAGGTGGGAAATGGCCTCCCAAGACAAAATTTTGTACCACCTCTTCTATGTCTAAACATCCAACTACTAAAGTCGACTGTGCTCCCCTGATAGAACATAATGCCACCAGCCCTAATGATTTAGACCAGACCTACCAGTTAGGTAATTATCTTACTACTTGGTGCGCACATGCAGAAGATGGTCTAGATGATCTTGGTTCCCAGACTGAGCAAATCCTTCAAAATCTTAAGCTTCTCCATGATGAAGAACAAGAAGAAAGACAGAGAAGAAAAGCAAAAGAGAAGAATAAGAAAGAAAGGAAACATAGAGAACATAAAGCTCCCACATTTTCTATTTCAATGGATACTCCCAATTATTGGGATATAGATGAAAAACAAGAAGAAAGTGGAGTAGAATCTAGTGCGCAAGCGTCTGAAAGAAAACTAGAGCCAGCACAATCCCTAAAATTTTAGAAACCTAAGAGTGAGATTGCTACTCTAGAAAATGTTGCCACTAAGTTTCCCTCTTTCATTTTTCCTTCTCTTCAAAAAGCTCATGTCTTTAAAGAAATTATGAAATATCGACGGATAGAAGAAAATCTGTTTGCAACTAATGCCACTAGATATGTTCTGGATTTAGATAAATCTTCAAATCCAACTGAATCTATAAGAATCTAGATTGGTGCCCTTTATCAGATGCAAGTTGTTTCTAAGTTAGATGATATTTCTATTTTTGTCGTTGCTGAAAAACAGATGGCCAGCATTGTTTATGACTGGTGGATGGGACCATCAGAAGAAGAACAAACGAATGTTGTTGCTTTAGGCCTAGCTACTTTAGAACTGCTACTAAAAACTCATTTTGTTCCAGAACCAACAGATGAAAAGAAACAGATTATCATAGACCTAGCAAGAATGGAACTCAAGGATATTAAGTTCCTGGATCAGTTTTGCAATGACTACATGGAAAAAATTTGTAAAGCCAATCTGACTAATGATTATGTTCATAAAATTTCATTTTTGTCTAAGCTACCTGGTAATCTAGGAGATTTAATTATGAAAGATCTTGAAGTCCAAGGAAAGAAGATTGAACAAACCTACTCGATAGATCTTTTGTTTAGATGTCAAGAAAAGGTCAAATACCTCTGTTGGCAAAAGAAAGCTCAAGAGTTTTCTCCGGGACTTGATGTTTGTCGTTCTTTCCTTCCATGGACGCCATTCAAGAAAAGAAAATATAAAAGGTATGGAAAATTCAAGCCTAAAAGAGTAGCCAATCCCAGAAGGCCTTTCGGAAAGTTTAAATATTTGAAAAAACACAGGCAACCAAGAAAATACAATGCATGTTTTATTTGCAAACAAGAAGGTCACTTTGCTCGCAAGTGTCCGAAAAGTTCTTCTAATAAGTTAAAAGCCTGTATTGAGATTGATGATTTTTTTGATAATTAGTCCATAGTTGATTCCCAGGATGAAGTATCAGATGTATATATTCTGACTGATGCTTCTCTATCAGACACTGAATCGGTTCCAAATACCTGTCAAAAAATGAATAGATGCTCTGATGACACTGAATGCTATGAAGACAATGAATTGCATTACAGTGATAAATTTAGTTCAGATGATTATAGTGATGAGACATATGAATACCTTTCAGATGATACTATCTCTGTGGCTCCCTCAATTTCTATTCCTCCCAATAGTGGTATTAAGAATTCAACCCCCGTTTTAAATTCCTTGCCTCCACAACCCACTCTAAATTCTTTTTTCGCTTATCCGAAGACATTTTCTCAGTCCTCATCTTTTCCCGCTCCAGCATCTATTAATACTGATGAAATCTCTTTTCTCAAAAAGATTGTTAAAACTAAAAATCTTCTGTATATTCTTGTTGAAGTTCAAGTCAAAGGTGAGTGGATTAATGTCGATGCCTTCATTGACATGGGTGGGTCAAATAATTTAGCTTGCCCTTATCTTTTCAAAGGTTTATGGAAACATCTGCAAAATATTCTTATTTTTGAGACCATTGGTGGATCGGTAAATCTCACCCATTATGTCGAAAATGTTTCTTTAAAAATTGGGGGGAGTATAGTAAAGCTTTCTGTTGTCCAACATTATGATACATCTGCTAGTGTATTTCTTGGTATGCCTTTTATCAATTCTGTATTACCAGTTACTATCAGTGAATATAAAGTTATCTTCCATATAAAGAAAAAGGCAACTGCAGTCCCAAGATTAACTTTGGCTAATTCAGAAGCCCGAAGAGAAAATAGCCAAAAGAAAGCAAGTGACAGAAGACCAAAAAATGACTCTAACAATTGGCAAGAAGTTTTACAGATTTATGAAGAAAGGAGTCAGAACAAAACTAAGTAGAAAGCGAATAGAAATTCTGATTGGTCTCCAACACAAGTTGTTATTTTTGATGAATTGTTAAAAAAATGTTCTAAAAATCCTCAAGCATTCTGGAGTATAGAGAGTCCTCAACAGGAGATTGTCACCCTTCATGACAATGGGGTCCAAGGAAAACTGATTCCCTGTACTCCCAGTGATGAAAAATAAATTAGAAAGCAGATTCAAGAACTCTTGAATCATCAATTGATTGAACCAGGCTCTTCTCATTACTCATGCTCTGCTTTCCTGGTCAGAAATCATTCTGAAATAGTAAGAGGTAAAGCCAGAATGGTGATAAATTATAAACCTTTGAATGTCATCACCATGAGTCAATAACGGTGTCTTTTGTGACATAAGATTCACATAGAAGATTTTAAATTGATAACCGTTATTACCGTGACACAAATTAGAGAAGAAGATCATTACAGACTGGTGCTTATCCTGTAGGATTTTTTAGAAATGTCTTTTATTGGTGAACTAACTTCTGTGTTTTTCAAGGCGATGGATTTTATTTTTAAAATATGATTTGATGTTAGTTTGAGAATGATTTGATAGTCAGAATCTTGAAGACCATATGAAGCATTTGCAGATATTTCTTGATGAAGCCAGAAAGAATGGTATTGTTCTTTCTGAAAAGAAAATGGTCCTTTTTCAAGATAGTATTGATTTTTTGGGAATTCATGTTATTAGTGGGGATTCAATGCATTTGATACTCGAAATCCTCCCGAGTTTCCAAATGAACCGCGAGAGGTAAAATATCTGAGCATTGCAAGCCAACTATGTGCGGGAAGTGTATCTGGACTTAAACACCGCTTCCAATTAGAAAGCATTTGAACTCTCGGTTGGCTGCTTTAAGCTATGACAAGAATAAATTATCAAAAGATCTAATGTGGCAATGCCGTAACCCAGTCTCCAGTAATGGATTTTTAATTCGCAGACCGATATTTCTCCGATTTCTTTGGGCTATGATCCTTTTGGCAAAGAGGATACCGACGAATAGTCTGGTGCAGAGGCATATCAGGTGAGTTTCAATTGAAAATTATTTCACTACTGTAGACTCTCGCCATTTTCAATGGTATTCAAAAATTTGAGTTATATTTAACCCCTGCCAAATTTCTGATAAGAACCGATTCTATGAATTTTAAGTATTTCTTATCAACAAAGATATCAAAACAACTCGCAAGAGGAAGATTATTGGCATGGTAGATTTGGTTTCAGATGTATGATTTTGATTTTGAATGGGTTCCAGGTATTTCTAACTAGTTGGCTGATGCTCTTACCAGAGATATGAACAAAGCTTATAGTGGAGTAAGAAGAACTAAATTGTTTATTCTTCCAGGTAAGACTGCTGCAGATGATAATTTAGAAACTTTTGTCAAAAGGTTTTAGATTCTTGAATTAGTTCTTGATGACGTGGCCGAAGAAATTAAGAAAATTGTTGGACTTCGAATACGAAGAAATCAGTGGATACAAAGATGTCAAGCCTGGCAGTCTAAGAATGTTGGAATTTTATTGGGTTTAGATGAAGAACTGGTAAAAGTTTATCCTTTGCCCAATATGAAAGTAAAACTTTATTTTAAAACTTTGGATGACTACTGGTCAAGGACATACACCGTGGATATGATCAAAGTCTTACAGACTTTGAACTATTACCAAATTATTGGTGGTGTATATTTCTCTTTTGCAGTTTATATTTTAGCCAAGATGTTGGATTTAGATGAAATAAACATGACTGAAGGAGTTCAGAGATTTTTGAAGTCTTTAAGAATCCCTGATCTGTTTGAAGAAATTGATGCTGCCTTCCTACAAAGAAATATGAAAATTTTGCAGGTACAGATTCTTTCCCTCAGTATGAATTGTTTGAACCTTTTGCTGACTGGGAAATCAGAGATGGTTGTTGCAAGAAGAAACCACAGATTAGAGCATCTCAATGTGTTATGAGAACATTGCAGTATTTGAGAACCTTCTCTACTCCATGGGATTATCAGAGTATAGAATTTAGAAATCCTATTGTTCCAAATCATTTCGCACAAATTTATGGACTAGAAGGGATTGATGAATCTGTGTTCGCTGACAATGCTGAAGAAATAAAGAAGTTGACCCTTTGGTTGAAAGAGTTTCATAAACTCAAGCTGCCCGACAAATTGTCCCTGATTAAAAAACTTGAAGACTGTCAAGGAAGGATAAAAATAATTAAATCGCTGATTAATGAGAAGGCATTGGTTACTATTACTGTTATGGCTGGAAATTGGACTGATGATGTAGTATGTTTGATAAGTTTATTGTTGTCAACTAAAGTATTTTCTTCCATGATTTTTGAGTTAGGATGGCAACAAAAGACATATATCAATCATACATGCAAACACTGGATCCAATGTGCAATAGAACGCCCTGTCATCATGTTTCAAATTTTCAAATGGGAATTATTGGACGGAGTGGAGATGCCAGTCCTATCAATCCTTGAATTCCGTAGAAGCAAGAAAGATTCTTTCCTCGACATAGAGATAGACCCAATGGCATATGTCAACAGGTGGCAGAAATCTGATGATAAATATATCTTTCCACAGAAGAATCTTTATGTTACGACAGATACGATAAAGTTTGATATAGGACAATCATCAAAGGCTTTACGAAAAGGCGAATCTTCTATAGTCTCCACCAAAGGAAAAGCAGCTACAGAAAAAGGAAAAGAGAAGGTATCCGAGGATAAAGCAACCATTTTCGTGGACCTGTATCAAGATGCTCAAGACCAGCCAGATCATCAATGGGAATCTGAGTACTTGGAATGGATAAATCATATCTCTTGGGCAAACCAAAAGGATCCCTCGTCTTCATCTGAAATCAGTGAACCTGACCATGATAATGATTTTGATAGTGACCGAGAATCGAAAGGTCCTTGGTAGTGCGTTTTACTTTAATTATTGTACTCGATAATATTGAGCAGACACCGTCTGGGCCAGTGATACCTGACAAGGACCCTCAATACTTCTCATATTCTATATAAGTGTGTGCGCTTGTGTTAGGATATCGATTGTCTTGTGTTTGAGTATGCTTTTGAGTGTTTGTGTGAAAGAGTGTTTGTATTCATGCTCTAAGAGATCAGAGACAATAAGGCTCTACTCTGAAGCATAACGTGGTATCTAACATATTATTTGAATTAATACTGAAGCCTGCTGGGCCGCCTGTCTGAGGACAGTTTGTTCCAAGATCACTATAAGTCGGGATTTTAAGGCGAGTCGAAGACCGGAGGAGTCGAGTGTGTTCTCGTATTTCCTGTGCCCGTTGTGGAAGAGTGTGAGGAAGCTCTGCAATATTTCAGTTATTCAAGTAAGTTACTGAGTCCATCATCTGTAAGTTACTGAGTCAGTTTTGAGTCCATCATCTGTAAGTTAATGAGTCGGCTAGTTGGTATAGATCAGTTTCCGATTCTCATATGGCAACTGTTACGTCTTTTCATCCATAGATCGTAAGATTACACAGTTGCATCTCGAACTCGTTGAGTCCTGGTATTCCATGAAACTCATGAATCAGAGGTCTCTGTACTAATCTCACACTATAACATGTCTATAAACTTCCCTTGTCTTATGTTTTTAAGAAAAAAATCTTTTTTGAAAGAAGTAGAAGTCACTATTAAGATTTTTAGTCCGTCTGTCCAAATAGTAGCTTTGAATCTATTTTCTAACGACGAGATTAAGAAATTTTAACAATATGCCAAAGATAAGAAGTATAACTATCTTCATTTCGGGGGTATTCGTATTGGTCTTGCTCCTTTATTCTGTCATGGGTTAAACACTCCCTGTATTGTTGAAGTCTTTGATACCGGACACCAGAGCTATGACCATGCCTAAATAGGAACTATCATGGGTAATCTATCCACAGGTTGGAAATATGGCACTATCTATCCTGATTACTCTATAAGCTTGACAGATATTCATTTTAAAGATTGTTGGAAATTAATGACTGGGATTAAAGGTCTCCAATTGGAAGAAGACAGTGAGTATCTCTCTGTATTAGTTCAAAATTCTTTCCAGTTAACTAATACTGTTCATCCTAAGTTAAAACAACCTATCTTGAAAGACTGTGTGACTGTTTGTCTTTCCAATGCCCAAGTCGAAGGTGTCCTTTATGATCCTACTGAACTTCCTAGCCACTAGTATTTCCAATATAAAGTCTATCATTATATACCAAGAAGCCGCAGTTAAAACCAAACATTATTATCTCTGAATAGTAGCAGAGTCAAGCTTTATCTCTCCTAACAAAACCGCAGATTCCTAGACCTCAGGATCAGAGATATGTTGTTCCTGTTTCTACTTCTGAAGCCTCTTCTTCCCGAAGAGTTGATATGCCTCCTATTGTAGAAGTATTTCAATCTGAACCTGTTCTAGACTCCAATGAATTGTATATACCCAAGTCTAAACCGTTTCTTGCTATAAATAAAATGCACCGTATTTCTCATGTTCCTTTTTCTCCTGTTGAAGAATGGCAATATGCCAATCGTCGTTTTGTGAAAGGTGGGAAATGGCCTCCCAAGACAAAAAATTTTACCACCTCTTCTATGTCTAAACAGCCAACTACTAGAGCCGACTATGCTCCCCTGATAGAACATAATGCCACCAACCCTAATGATTTAGACCAGACCTACAAGTTAGGTAATTATCTTACTACTTGGTGCGCACATGGAGAAGATGTTCTAGATGATCTTGGTTCCCAGACTGAGAAAATCCTTCAAAATCTTAAGCTTCTCCATGATGAACAACAAGAAGAAAAATAGAGAAGAGAAGCAAAAGAGAAGAAGAAGAAAGAAAGGAAATGTAGAGAACATAAAGCTCCCACATTTTCTATTTCAATGGATACTCCCAATTATTGGGATATAGATGAAAAAAAGGAAGAAAGTGGAATAGAATCTAGTGCACAAGCGTCTGAAAGAAATTTTTTTGAAAGAAAACTAGAGCTAGTACAATCCCTAAACTTTCAGAAACCTAAGAGTGAGATTGCTACTCTAGAAAATGTTGCCACTAAGTTTCCCTCTTTCATTTTTCCTTCTCTTCAAAAAGCTCATGTCTTTAAAGAAATTCCGAAATATCCATGGATAGAAGAAGATCTGTTTGCAACCAATGCCACTGGATATGTTCTAGATTCAGATAAATCTTCAAATCCAGTTGAATCTATAAGAATCTGGATTGGTGCCCTTTATCAGATGCAAGTTTTTTCTAAGTTAGATAATATTCTATTTTTTCCGTTGCTGAAAAACGGATGGCCGACATTGTTTATGACTGGTGGATGGGACCATCAGAAGAAGAATGAATGAATGTTGCTGCTTCAGGCCTAGCTACTTTAGAACTGCTACTAAAAACTCGCTTGTTCCAATCCGCAGATGAAAAAGAAACATATTATCATTTACTCCAGTAAGAATGGAACTAGAAATATTAAGTTCCTCAGATCGGCCATAATGACTACATGGAAAATTTATAAGCCATCTCATTTAATGATTCTCGTTCTGTAAAATTTCATTTTTTGTTCAAGCTACCCGTAATCTAGGAGATTTAATTGTAAAGATTCGAAGTCCAAGGAAAGAAGATTGAACAAACCTACTGGATAGATCTTTTGTTTAGATGTCAAGAAAAGGTCAAATGCCTTTGCTGGCAAAAGAAAGCTCAAGAGTTTTCTCCGGGACTTGATGTTTGCCGTTCTGTCCTTCCATGGACGCCATTCAAGAAAAGAAAATCTAAAAGGTATGGCAAATTCAAGCCTAAAAGAGTAGCCACTCCCAGAAGGCCTTTTCGAAAGTTTAAATATTTGAAAAAACGCAGGCAACCAAGAAAAGACAATGCATGTTTTATTTGCAAACAAGAAGGTCACTTTGCTCGCAAGTGTCCCAAAATTTCTTCTAATAAGTTAAAACCCTGTATTGAGATTGATGATTTTGTTGATAATTGGTCCATAGTTGATTCCCAGAATGAAGTATCAGATGTATATATTCTGACTGATGCTTCTCTATCAGACACTGAAACAGTTCCAGATACCTGTCAAAAAATGAATAGATGCTCTGATGACATTGAATGCTATGAAGACAATGAATTGCATTACAGTGATGAATTTAGTTCAGATGATTATACTGATGAGACATCTGAATACCTTTCAAATGACACTGTCTCTGTGGCTCCCTCACTTTCTATTCCTCCCGATAGTGGTATTAAGAATTCAATCCCCGTTTTAAATTCCTTGCCTCCACAACCCACTCTGAATTCTTTTTGCCCTTATCCGAAGACAGTTTCTCAGTCCTCATCTTTTCCCGCTCCAGCATCTATTAATACTGATGAAAGCTCTATTCTCAAAAACACTGTTAAAACTAACAATCTTCTGTATATTCCTGTTGAAGTTCAAGTCAAAGGTGAGTGGATTAATGTCGATGCCTTCATTGACACGGGCGGGTCAAATAATTTAGCTCGCCCTTCTCTTTTCAAAGGTTTATGGAAACCTCTGCAAAATATTCTTATTTCTGAGACCATTGGTAGATCGGTAAATCTCACCCATTATGTCGACAATGTTTCTTTAAAAATTGGGGGGAGTGTAGTAAAGTTTTCTGCTGTCCAACATTATGATACATCTGCTAGTTTATTTCTTGGCATGACTTTTATCAATTTTGTATTACCAGTTACTATTAGTGAAGATAAAGTTACATTCAATATAAAGAAAAAGGCAACTGCAGTCCCAAGATTAACTTTGGCTAATTCAGAAGCCCAAAGAGAAAATAGCCAAAATAAAGCAGGTGACAGAAGACCAAAAAATGACTCTAACAATTGGCAAGAAGTTTTACAGATTTATGAAGAAAGGAGTTAGAACAAAACTAAGCAGAAAGCGAACAAAAATTCTGATTGGTCTCCAACAGAAGTTGCTATTTTTGATGAATTGTTAAAAAATTGTTTTGAAAATCCTCAAGCATTATGGAGTATAGAGAGTCCTCAACAGGAGATTGTCACCCTTCATGACAATGGGGTCCAAGAAAACTGATTCCTTGTACTCCCAGTGATGAAAAAGAAATTAGAAAGCAGATTGAAGAACTCTTGAATCTTCAATTGATTGAACCAAGCTCTTCTCATTACTCATGCTCTGCTTTCCTGGTAAGAAATCATTCTGAAATAGTAAGAGGTAAAGCCCAAATGGTGATAAATTATAAACCTTTGAATGCCATCACCAAGAGCTTCAATTATCCTTTACCTCGCCAGGAAACGATTATGCAGAAGATTCAACATAGTAAGATCTTTAGTAAATTTGACATGAAGTCTGGTTATTACCAGATACAAATTAGAGAAGAAGATCGTCATAAGACTGCTTTCACTTGTCCCGTAGGATTTTTTCAGTGAAAAGTTGTTCCTTTTGGTTTAAAGAATGTGCCTGCCTTCTTTCAAAGGCGTATGGATTTTATTTTTGGTAAATATGATTTTATTGTTGTCTATATTGATGATATATTGATTCATAGTCATAATCTTGAAGACCATATGAAGCATTTGCAGATATTCCTCGATGAAGTCAGAAAGCACGGTATTGTTCTTTCTGAAAAGAAAATGGTCATTTTTCAAGATAGTATTGATTTTTGGGAATTCATGTCATTAATGGCAAGATCCAAATGCAGCCGCATGTACTCACAAAACTCTCCAAGTTTCCAGATGAACTGCAAGATACAAAAATGATTCAAAGATTTCTGGGTGTGCTCAACTATGTGCATAAGTATATTCCTAGACTTTGTGAGAAGATTGCTCCAATTCGAAAGCATTTGAACTCTGGTTGGTCACCAGAAGCTATGACAGCAGTCAAATTATTAAAAGCCGAATGCAAGAAGCTGCCAGAACTCAAGCCTCCAGGTAATGTATTTTTAATCTTGCACACTGATGCCTCTGATTCTTTTTGGGCTGCCATCCTTTTTGAAAGAAAGGAGGATACCGGCGAAGAAATTTTATGTGCATATGCATCAGGTGAGTTTCAGCCTCACCGGAAAAATTATTTCACGACTGAAAAAGAGACTCTCGTCATTTTTAATGGTATTCAAAAATTTGAGTTATATTTAGCCCCTGCCAAATTTCTGATAAGAACCGATTCTATGAATTTTAAGTATTTCTTATCAGCGAAGAAATCAAAACAACTCGCAAGAGGAAGATTATTGGCATGGCAAATTTGGTTTCAGATGTATGATTTTGATGTTGAATGGGTTCCAGGTATTTCTAACTATTTGACTGATGCTCTTACCAGAGACATGAACAAAGCTTATAGTGGAGTAAGAAGAACTAAATTGTTTATTCTTCCAAGTAAGACTGCTGCAGATGATAATTTTGAAACTTTTTTCAAAAGGTTTCAGATTCTTGAATTAGTTCTTGATGATGTGGCCGAAGAAATTAAGAAAATTGTTGGACTTCGAATACGAAGAAATCAGTGGATACAAAGATGTCAAGCCTGGCAGTCTAAGAATGTTGGAATTTTATTGGGTTTAGATGAAGAACTAGTAAAAGTTTATCCTTTGCCCAATATGAAAGTAAAACTTTATTTTAAAACTTTGGATGACTACTGGTCAAGAACATACACCGAGGATATGATTAAAGTCTTACAGACTTTGAACTATTACCAAATTATTGGTGGTGTAGATTTCTCTTTTGCAGTGTATACTTCAGCCAAGATGTTGGATTTAGATGAAATAAACATGACTGAAGGAGTTCAGAGATTTTTGAAGTCTTTAATAATTCCTGATCTGTTTGAAGAAATTGATGTTGCCTTCCTACAAAGAAATGATGAAAATGTTGCAGGTACAGATTCTTTCCCTCAGTATGAATTGTTTGAACCTTTTGCTGACTGGGAAATCAGAGATGGTTGTTGCAAAAAGAAACCACAGATTAGAGCATCTCAATGTGTTATGAGAACATTGCAGTGTTTGAGAACCTTCTCTACTCCATGGGATTATCAGAGTATAGAATTTAGAAATCCTATTGTTCCAAATCCTTTCGCACAAATTTATGGACCAGAAAGGATTGATGAATCTGTGTTAGCTAACAATGCTGAAGAAATAAAGAAGTTGACCCTTTGGTTGAAAGAGTTTCATAAACTCAAGCTGCCCGACAAATTGTCCCTGATTAAAAAACTTGAAGACTGTCAAGGAAGGATAAAAATAATTAAATTGATGATTAATCAGAAGGCATTGGTTATTATTACTGTTATGGCTGGAAATTAGACTGATGATGTAGTATGTTTGATAAGTTTATTGTTGTCAACTAAAGTATGTTATTCCATGATTTTTGAGTTAGGATGGCAACAAAAGACAGATATCAATCATACATGCAAACACTGGATCCAATGTGTAATAGAACACTCTGTCAGCGTGTTTCAAATTTTCAAATGGGAATTATTGGACAGAGTGGAGATGTCAGTCCTATCAATGCCTGAATTCCGTAGAAGCAAGAAAGATTCTTTCCTCGACATAGAGATAGACCCAATGGTGTATGTCAACAGGTGGCAGAAATATGATGATAAATATATCTTTCCACAGAAGAATCTCTATGTTACGACAGATACGATAAAGTTTGATATAGGACAATCATCAAAGGCTTTACTAAAAGGCGAATCTTCTATAGTCTCCACCAAAGGAAAAGCAGCGACAAAAAAAGGAAAAGAGAAGGTATCCGAGGATAAAGCAACCATTTTCGTGGACTTGTATCAAGATGCTCAAGACCAGCCAGATCATCAATTGGGAATCTGAGTACTTGGAATGGATAAATCATATCTCTTGGGCAAACCAAAAGGATCCCTCATCTTCATCCGAAATCAGTGAACCGGACCATGATAATGATTTTGACAGTGACCGAGAATCGAAAGGTCCTTGGTAGTGCGTTTTACTTTAATTATTGTACTCGAGAATATTGAGCAGAGACCGTCTGGGCCAGTAATGCCTGACAAGGACCCTCAATACTTCTCATATTCTATATAAGTGTGTGTGTGCTTGTGTTAGGATATCGATTGTCTTGTGTTTGAGTGTTTGTATTCATGCTCTAAGAGATCAGAGACAATAAGGCTCTACTTTGAAGCATAATGTGGTATGTAACATATTATTTGAATTAATACTAAACCCTGCTGGGCCGCTTGTTTGAGGACAGTTTGTTACAAGATCACTATAAGTCGAGATTTTAAGGCGAGCCGAAGACCAAAGGAGTCGAGTGTGTTCTCGTATTTCCCGTGCCCGTTGTGGAAGAGTGAGGAAGCTCTGCAATATTTCAGTTATTCAAGTAAGTTACTGAGTCCATCATCTGTAAGTTATTGAGTCATCTGGTATCAGAGCCCTGTTCTCGATTTTGTTATGGCAAATCTGTTACGCTCTTTCTCATCCATAGATCGTAAGATTATTAATGAAGTTGCATGTCGAACTGTTGAGTCTGAAGATCCGAATGAAACTCATGAGTCTGTAGATAATCCTGAAAATTGGAATCCTCCGTCGCTTCATGCGACTGATGTCTATAAACTTCCCTTGTCTTATGTTTTTAAGAAAAAATCTTTTTTGAAAGAAGTAGAAGTCACTATTAAGATTTCTGGTCCGTTTGTCCAAATAGTAGCTTTAAATCTATTTTCTGACGACGAGATTAAGAAATTTAAACAGTATGCCAAAGATAAGAAGTATAACTATCTTCATTTTGGGGGTATTCGTATTGGTCTTGCTCCTTTATTCTGTCATGGGTTAAACACTCCTTGTATTTCTGAAGTCTTTGATACCCGACACCAGAGTTATGACCATGCTCGAATAGGAACTATCATGGGTAATCTATCCACAAGTTGTCAATATGGCACTATCTATCCTAATTACTCTATAAGCCTGACAGATATTCATTTGAAATATTGTTGGAAATTAATGACTGGGGTTCAAGGTCTCCAATTGGCAGAAGACAATGAGTATCTCTCTGTATTAGTTCAAACTTCTTTCCAGTTAACTAATACTGCTCATCCTAAGTTAAAACAACCTGTCTTGAAAGACTGTGTGACTGTTGGTCTTTCCAATGCCCAAGTCGAAGGTGTCCTTTATGATCCTACTGAACTTCCTAACAATTGGTATTTCCAATATAAGTCTATTGTTGATGACAAGAAGCAAGAGTCTAAACTCAAACGCATTGCTATCTCTGATGGTAGAGTCAAGCTTATTCCTCCTAAACCAGAGATTCCTAGACCTCTTGTCAGACCACGAAGATATGTTGTTCCTTTTTCTACTTCTGAAGTCTCTTCTTCCCAAAGAGTTGATATGCCTCCTATTGCAGAATTATTTCAATCTGAACCTGTTCTAGACTCCAATGAATTGTATATACCCGAGTCTAAACCGCTTCTTGATGTAAATAAAATGCACCGTATTTCTCATGTTCCGTTTGCTCTTGTTGAATAATGGCAATATGCCAATCATCGTTTTGTGAAAGGTGGGAAATGGCCTCCCAAGACAAAAGTTTGTAACACCTCTTCTATGTCTAAACGGCCAACTAATAGAGCCGACTGTGCTCCCCTAATAGAACATAATGCCACCAACCCTAATGATTTAGACCAGACCTACCAGTTAGGTAATTATCTTACTACTTGGTGCGCACATGCAGAAGATGTTCTAGGTGATCTTGGTTCCCAGACTGAGCAAATCCTTCAAAATCTTAAGCTTCTCCATGATGAACAACAATAATAAAGATAGAGAAGAGAAGCAAAATAGAAGAAGAAGAAAGAAAAGAAACGTAGAGAACATAAAGCTCGTACATTTTCTATTTCAATGGATACTCCCAATTATTGGGATATAGATGAAAAACAAGAAGAAAGTGGAGTAGAATCTAGTGCACAAGCGTCTGAAAGAAAAACTTCTGAAAGAAAAATAGAGCCAGCACAATCCCTAAACTTTCAAAAACCTAAAAGTGAGATTGCTACTCTAGAAAATGTTGCCACTAAGTTTCCTTCTTTAATTTTGCCTTCTCTTCAAAAAGCTCATGTCTTTAAAGAAATTTCGAAATATCCACGGATAGAAGAAGATCTGTTTGCAACCAATGCCACTAGATACGTTCTGGATTTAGATAAATCTTCAAATCCAGCTGAATCTATAAGAATCTGCATTGGTGCCCTTTATCAGATGCAAGTTGTTTCTAAGTTAGATAATATTTCTATTTTTGCCCTTGCTGAAAAACGGATGGTCGACATTGTTTATGACTGGTGGATGGGACCATCAGAAGAAGAATGAATGAATGTTGCTGCTTCAGGCCTAGCTACTTTAGAACTGCTACTAAAAACTCAGTTTGTTCCAGAACCAGTAGATGAAAAGAAACAGATTATCACAGACCTAGCAAGAATGGAACTCAAGGATATTAAGTTCTTGGATCAGTTTGGCAATGACTACATGGAAAAAATTTATAAAGCCAATCTGACTAATGATTATGTTTAGAAAATTTCATTTTTGTCTAAGCTACCTGGTAATCTAGGATATTTAATTATGAAAGATCTTGAAGTCCAAGGAAATAATATTGAACAAACCTACTGGATAGATCTTTTGTTTAGATGTCAAGAAAAGGTCAAATACCTATGCTGGTAAAAGAAAGCTCAAGAGTTTTCTCCGGGACTTGATGTTTGCCATTATGTCCTTCCATGGATGCCATTCAAGAAAATAAAATCTAAAAGGTATGGCAAATTCAAGCCTAAAAGAGTAGCCAATCCCAAAAGTCCTTTTCGAAAGTTTAAATATTTGAAAAAACGCAGGCAACCAAGAAAAGACAATGCATGTTTTATTTGCAAACAAGAAGGTCACTTTGCTCGCAAGTGTCCCAAAAGTTCTTCTAATAAGTTAAAAGCCTGTATTGAGATTGATGATTTTTTTGATAATTGGTCCATAGTTTATTCCCAGGATGAAGTATCAGATGTATATATTCTGACTGATGCTTCTCTATCGGACACTGAATCAGTTCCAGATACCTGTCAAAAAATGAATAGATGCTCTGATGACACTGAATGCTATGAAGACAATGAATTGCATTACAGTGATGAATTTAGTTCAGATGATTATACTGATGAGACACCTGAATACCTTTCAGATGATACTGTCTATGTGGCTTCCTCACTTTCTATTCCTCCCGATAGTGGTATTAATAATTCAACCCCCGTTTTAAATTCCTTGCCTCCACAACCCACTCTGAATTCTTTTTGCCCTTATCCGAAGACAGTTTCTCAGTCCTCATCTTTCCCTATTCAACATCTAACGAAGAACACTTATGAAAGTTCTTTTCTCAAAAGATTGTTAAAACTCAACAATCTCTCGTATATCCTCAATGTATATCCTCGTTGAAGTTCAAGTCAAGGTGAGGGTGATGAACATGTTTCATTATATTTTTAAAGGTCAAATAATTTAATGTCTTTCAAAGGTTTATGGAAACCTCTCAAGAAAATATTTTATTCTCCAGACCACACAGTGTGAATTCACCCATTATGTTGTGAGTATGTTTTTAAAATAGAGAGAATATAAATGCTTCATTCAACATTATGATACACCAAGATAAGTTATTTCTTGGCATGCCTTTAACATCACTAATACATGCCAATATCAGTGAAGATAAAGTTATCTTCAACATCAAGAAAAAGGCAATTGCAGTCCCAAGATTAACTTTGGCTAATTCAAAAGCACGAAGAGAAAATAGCCAAAAGAAAGTAGGTACAAGCAGAAGACCTTTGAATGACTCTAACAATTGGCAAGAAGTGTTACAGATTTATGAAGACAGGAGTCAGAATAAAACCAAGCAGTTAAATGAATTTCAATTGGTCCTCATGTTTAGTTTTGATGAATTTTTAAAAAATTGTTCTGAAAATCCTCAAACATTTTGGAGTATAAAGAGTCCTCAACAGTAGATTTTCACCTTTCATGACAATGGGGTCCAAGGAAAACTGATTCCATGTACTCCCAGTGATGAAAAAGAAATTAGAAAGCAGATTGAAGAACTCTTGAATCTTCAATTGATTGAACCAAGATCTTCTCATTACTCATGCTCTGCTTTCCTAGTAAGAAATCATTCTAAAATGGTAAGAGGTAAAGCCAGAATGGTGATAAATTATAAACCTTTGAATGCCATCACCAAGAGATTCAATTATCCTTTACCTCGCCAGGAAACGATTATGCAGAAGAATCAGCATAGTAAGATCTTTAGTAAATTTGACATGAAGTCTGGTTATTACAAGATACAAATTAGAGAAGAAGATCGTCATAAGACTGCTTTCAATTGTCCCGCAAGATTTTTTCAGTGGAAAGTTGTTCCTTTTGATTTAAAGAATACGCCTGCCTTCTTTCAAAGGCATATGGATTTTATTTTTGGTAAATATGATTTTACTGTTGTCTATATTGATGATATATTGATTCATAGTCAAAATCTTGAAGACCATATGAAGCATTTGCAGATATTCCTCGATGAAGTCAGAAAGCACGGTATTGTTCTCTCTGAAAAGAAAATGGTCCTTTTTCAAGATAGTATTGATTTTTTGGGAATTAATGTCATTAATGGCAAGATCCAGATGCAGCTGCATGTACTCACAAAACTCTCCGAGTTTCCAAATGAACTGCAAGATACAAAAATGATTCAAATATTTCTGGGTGTGCTCAACTATGTGCGTAAGTATATTCCTAGACTTTCTGAGAACACTGCTCCAATTCGAAAGCATTTGAACTCTGGTTGGTCACCAGAAGCTATGAAAACAGTCAAATTATTAAAAGCCGAATGCAAGCAGCTGCCAGAACTCAAGCCTCCAGGTAATGGATTTTTAATCTTGCAGACTGATGCTTCTGATTCTTTTTGGGCTGCCATCCTTTTTGAAAGAAAGGAGGATACCGGCGAAGAAATTTTATGTGCATATGCATCAAGTGAGTTTAAGCCTCACAAGAAAAATTATTTCACGGCTGAAAAAGAGACTCTCGCCATTTTTAATGGTATTAAAAAATTGAGTTATATTTAGCCCCAGCCAAATTTCTGATAAGAACCGATTCTATGAATTTTAAGTATTTCTTATCAACAAAGATATCAAAACAACTCGCAAGAGGAAGATTATTGGCATGGCAGATTTGGTTTCAGATGTATGATTTTGATGTTGAAAGGGTTCCAGGTATTTCTAACTATTTCGCTGATGCTCTTACCAGAGACATGAACAAATCTTATAGTGGAATAAGAAGAACTAAATTGTTTATTCTTCCAGGTAAGACTACTGCAGATGATAATTTAGAAACTTTTGTCAAAAGGTTTCAGATTCTTGAATTAGTTCTTGATGATGTGGCCGAAGAAATTAAGAAAATTGTTGGACTTCGAATACGAAAAAATCAGTGGATACACAGATGTCAAGCCTGGCAGTCTAAGAATGTTGGAATTTTATTGGGTTTAGATGAAGAACTGTGTTTGAGAACCTTCTCTACTCCATGGGATTATCAGAGTATAGAATTTAGAAATCCTATTGTTCCAAATCCTTTCGCACAAATTTATGGACCAGAAGGGATTGATGAATCTTTGTTAGCAGACAATGCTGAATAAATAAAGAAATTGACCCTTTGTTTGAAAGAGTTTCATAAACTCAAGCTTCCCGACAAATTGTCCCTGATTTAAAAACTTGAAGACTGTCAAGGAAGGATAGTGTGAGAATAATTGACATCGGGAAGGCACACATTATCACTCATAGTTGAAATTGATCACATGGGCATGTTTGATAAGTTTATTGTTGTCAACTAAAGTATGTTCTTCCATGATTTTTGAGTTAGGATGGCAACAAAAGACATATATCAATCATACATGCAAACACTGGATCCAATGTGCAATAGAGCGCTCTGTCAACATGTTTCAAATGTTCAAATGGGAATTATTGGACGGAGTGGAGATGCCAGTCCTATCAATGCCTGAATTCCGTAGAAGAAAGAAAGATTCTTTCCTCCACATAGAGATAGACCCAATGGCGTATGTAAACAGGTGGCAGAAATCTGATGATAAATATATCTTTCCACAGAAGAATCTCTATGTTACGACAGATACAATAAAATTTGATATAGGAAAATCATCAAAGGCTTTACGAAAAGGCGAATCTTCTACAGTCTCCACCAAAGGAAAAGCAGCTACAGAAAAAGGAAAAGAGAAGGTATCCGAGGATAAAGCAACCATTTTCGTGGACCTGTATCAAGATTCTCAAGACCAGCCAGATCATCAATGGGAATCTGAGTACTTGGAATGGATAAATCATATCTCTTGGGCAAACCAAAAGGATCCCTCATCTTCATCCGAAATCAGTGAACCTGACCATGATAATGATTTTGATAGTGACCGAGAACCGAAAGGTCCTTGGTAGTGCGTTTTACTTTAATTATTGTACTCGAGAATATTGAGCAGACACCGTCTGGGCCAGTAATGCCTGACAAGGACCCTCAATACTTCTCATATTCTATATAAATGTGTGTGCGCTTGTGTTAGGATATCGATTGTCTTGTGTTTGAGTGTGCTTTTGAGTGTTTGTGTGAAAGAGTGTTTGTATTCATGCTCTAAGAGATCAGAGACAATAAGGCTCTACTCTGAAGCATAACGTGGTATGTAACATATTATTTGAATTAATACTGAAGCCTGCTGGGCCGCATGTCTGAGGACAGTTTGTTCCGAGATCACTGTAAGTCGGGATTTTAAGGCGAGTCGAAGACCGGAGGAGTCGAGTGTGTTCTCGTATTTCCCGTGCCCGTTGTGGAAGAGTGTGAGGAAGCTCTGCAATATTTCAGTTATTCAAGTAAGTTACTGAGTCCATCATCTGTAAGTTACTGAGTCAGTTTTGAGTCCATCATCTGTAAGTTACTGAGTCAGTTAGTTGGTAACTGGACCAGGTAGATGTGCATTATGCTGTGATGATCTCGAATCCATTCCTCATCTATTTTTCCGATGTCCTATTGCGCTGGATTTGTGGAAGCTTTTTAGTTCACATTTTATGGACCAATATTGGTCTCCTGGGGATTTCATTTCGACTGCCCAGGACTGGGATAAACTGCATGGAAAGTTTAAGTCGCTACCATTCTTCCTCATATGGGAGATATGGTTGGCGAGGAATAGAATGATTTTTGAGGCTAAACCTTTTCACATCTCCCTGGTATTCACTGCTTTTATGAATTGGATTGATGAAAGACCACTGCCAACTATTGTGGTTGAGGATGCTTCCTTTTGCATCAGGCCTCATGAGATCTCCCTTCTTGCCATTTTTTTCGATGGTGCATGTCAGGATGGAATTACAGGGTGCGAAGCCTGGATTAAACTGTCACGGCGAGAAAGGATCCATATTTATTGGAATGGAGGTCCGGGGACGGATAATAAAGCAGAAATTATGGCCCTTTGGGGAGGTCTTCTCGTGGCCACTAATCTACAGCTACAGGAAGTCTGTGTATATGGTGATTCAAAGCTGGTTATTGGTTGGGTGATTGGATCATTTTCAATGTTGAATCCTTATTTACAAGGTTGGCTCCAAAGGACAAAAAGATTGTGGAGAAGGATGAATTCTCCACCTATTCGTCATGTTTACAGGGACATCAATACTAGGGTGGACGACCTCGCGAAAAAGGGTATCAGTGCTGATTTTGGGGTCATGCATGT
>JAXQQM020087724.1:0-31346 GCA_034641835.2 Pinus albicaulis
TTTACTGCCTCCAGACAACTTGCCTTGCTTGCACAATCCTTGATGAATGTAATCCCTAAAAGATAGGAATTATTGCATTCCTTGATTTTTCAAGTATCATGGGCACTCCAATGGGTATTTGGTTGCATGGGTGCAACCCTATAATCCTACAACTGATATTCAACTTCCCTTAAACCTAGATCTCAATTGGGTCTCCACTACATCTGACATGCATGTAGCTAATAATAGTAAAACATCAGTTGCATGTAAGATCACTACATGTTAATTAATTAATATTTAATTCACTTGATTTCTCACTACTGTATCTTCAGTTACAACAAGCACAACTGACCTTAACTCACTTAACTAAGTTAAACTGATTTACAACATGCATTAACTAATGCACCACTACACTTTGAACTTTATTACAACTAAATGCCTCACCAACAACTTCTAACTCGAAATACATGATCTAACTAAGTTTATCACACTCAGTTAACTATTACAAGTCACCATTGAGAATATACTGAGTTTATTGTCCATTTCCAATTAAGGGATAGCTAAAAATAGACATGCACCTAAAAATAACACTGTGGGTTCGACTCTAGTTTAGGTGCTTAATGCAACTAGGTGTGGGTGCTGAAATTTTCTTATTGAATCTCAACAATTTCATGCACTTTCGGTCACTTTTTCCATAATTATAATCTGATGCCTAAAACAAAAGATATGATGATTTTCCTTTGGTCACCTGATTAAGATGAAATTATGGATCCTGAACAAAATTCCCTAACTTACACAGATGAATATTGCGAACCAAGGTCTGAAATTTTTACACGAAGTTCATTAAGATTTCGACCCATGTAGTAAACATTTCAGCTTATGAAGCCTCATATAAACAAAGTTATAGAGAAAATGCCCAGATGACATTTTTTCAGCAGCGAAACCCTATAATCCAAAGCTCATATACCAAACATTGTGAAACCAACTCACAAAATAAAAGAAACAATAGATCAACAACTTATAAATCAACCTCTTCAAGAGGGAAACCTCCTTTACATTACATAAATAAAAAATTCTTGGATGATACAAATGAAAAAACCCCCTTTCTATATATAGGAGTCCAAGGGGTCACAATATAATCCTAGCCAACATAACAATAACAATGTAAGGGCACAACGATAACAATAGTGGGCTTCTATGGGGCACAATAATAACAATATGGGGACTACATGGGCACAACGATAACAATAAGGGGGCTACACTAAATAACAATAAGGGGATACACTAGTATTATAGGGACCTAACATTTGTCAGGGATTTCTTAATTATTGTTATGTTTTTTATTGGTTATATTTTGGCTCTTAAATTGGTCAATCTATGATTGGTTGATTATCGATATATTTATATGAGCATATTAGTTTGATAAGTGATCGATTGCAGAGGTGTAATTGGTACTCAATGATTCAATATATTAGTATGCAACGGTTCAACTTGATCAATAATTGGTAACTTGGTATTTAGTTTACGTTGAATGTGTTTGGTGGCCTACAGTTTTGGTTTGTGCTTGAGACAAGTGGATCAAGTGTAAAAATTCTAAAATGTTGTTCACAAAATTGTTGAGGGTTGCAGCCTTTAGTGAGGGAATAAGAGCTTCTTTCTGGTAGGGGGCAGTAAACTTGATAGGGAGTAGTAGCTTATTTCCAGTAGAAGTTGGAGAATTTGTGGATATTATAGCCCCTGCATGTAGAAGCTTGTGGTGCTCGTAAGGGCCTACACCATTACTAGATGTAAGAAGATTATCTGTATAATAAGAAAGAAGACAAAGACGACAATAACAATGGTTTTCTCCCACATTAGGGTCCACCTAAAATCTCAGTGTCCTTATGTGTATCTTATATATTATGGTTTATCTTTTCCTTACTACACATGATTAATGAATAATAAATGGCTAATGAAGTAAGGATGCAATGCTTGAGTTAAACGACTAATTGAAATTAAGAAAATTTAGTAATCTGCACATATGTGGTTTTCATTCACTAAAGGAACATACATGAGTTACAATAGTGTCATTCACTAAAGACACGACACGTACACACACGAGTTATTCTAGTTACAATAGTGTACATTTCTCTAAATTTTAAATTTAATATTAAGTGAAGTAAAAAAATTGATCTACTCCCCCTTTGGGTATTTTTCGTAGCATAAGTGGCTTATTATGTGGTCGTTGGTCTTTATTTTCTTATGTTTGTGTCATTTTTGATCTAGATACATAACATAAATGGTTATAGTTTTTTATCTTCTATTTTTAATTACTTTTGTACAAGGAAATTTAGACCAGTGTCTCAGTTTTCATTTAGTTACTTTTCTTTTTTCAATTTTGTGTTGTTTGTTTCTTCTTTAAAGAGAGTCTATTTTTAGATATGGTTTGGTCTTAGTTGTGAGATACTAACTTGAATTTTGTAATCTCCTATATAATCCTAGTTTTTTCAATTAATATTATTCATCCCACAAAATAGCAATAATAATAATAATTTTACTCAATAAAATTAGGGTGAATTATTATTAAAAAAACAGAAATTTACTTATTTGTTTTTCAGAAAAACATAAAATATTAACTATCTCCTAACTTTAACTCCTATATTTTACCAATATAGAAACAACCAAAGGTAAACACAACTTAGAAGAAAAGAAAAATTCAATAAAATTCCAACTTTATAACAATATAGTATACCCATAATTGCAAAAAATTCAATAGCCTTGCATCTATCACGAGTTATCATTTTAACCACTATTTAAACATTTTGAAATATGTTAATTACTCTTAGTCTCCACACAGTTTCTAATAGTTTACCTAGAATCTAAATTTTAGGAAGAGATTAACACGTGTGCAAGAGCTAAAATTAACATAGCCATTATTCGCGTTCTAAGCAAACTTGTAGAGAATTCTCTATGAATATTTTTATCTATTTTTTTTTTTTTGTTGCATTCTCAAACAATTCAATCAATTTGAATTTGTGAGCCACAAATCTATTATGTGCTATTGTTGTTTTACTGAGCGTTTAAATGTTGCAGTAGTCTAGTTTCATCCTCTATCCTTTAAAGTGATGTCAAATTCGGAGAAACCAAGCAATCAGTGAGAGAGTAACTAATAATGTCAGAGACGAAAGGCTGAATTCGATTTTCCAGAATGCAATAAATCGATAGATAGCCGAGATCAAGGTCTTTTTAAATGTGTTTCCATTAGAACAGTAACCCTTGTTGTGTCATTGCATTTATGTGGAAAGGTTGCAAAGTCCCACTTGTTGCCGACACAATCCATCATTCCTCGTTGTTAGTTTGTGAATACCACATTGTGATGCTCAGCAACAAGCTAGAAGCCTCCACCCAAAGCCACCATATTTTCCCACAACATAATGTGTTAAAGTATCAAAATTTTTCAATATCAAACTTTCCTAATGTTTGAAATCTTTTTCAAAAGGTATTAACTCTTTTTCGGTTTAAAAAGGAGTTTCCTTGAAGAAATGTTGGGAGTAGAATTTTTTTTATTTTTTTTTGGGGTGTGTGTGTAAGAGAAATGTGGCAGAGGTGAAAAATGGAAAGAAGGAAATCAGGAAGAATTATATATATGGAAATTGGAAAGAAGGTGAAATTAGGGAAGATTTTTTTTTAGATCTTTTTGGGAAAAGGGATTTAAGTTAGTGTAAAAGAAAAAATAGTTTTTAAGGATTAAAAAAAATAAATCATAAAATGAAAAAAGTAAGAGAATATTATATATAAGAAAAGAAAAGAAAAAGGTAAATAAAAAAGAGATATATTTATAATTGGAGTAGTATATTTGCATAGTGAGAGACTTCATTTTTCTACAAGCAAAAGAATTAACCAACTTACACACATAAGAGTTATGGGATATTGTGTTGAATGGGTTTGAAGAACCCTCATGTCAAGTAGTCTATAAGACCATGTCACAAGCTCAAAAGGGTCAACTATAGTTAACAAAAAGACAAAAAGGACAATGTGGCATCATTATTTCTCATTCAACAAGGCTTGGATGACAACATTCTTTCTAGGATTGTAGAAGAAACCAAGTCCAAATAAGCTTGGTATATTCTAGAAATGACATACAGTGAAAGAGGAAGAAACAACATCGATCAAACTGGGCCACAAAGAATTCTAGTTAATGAAAATACTAAAGAAAAAGAAGATAAATAAGACTATGAGAATGAGGTGTCCTAGACAATACAAACAAGTTTATTGAAGAAATTATAGAATAAAATAGTGATGTAATACAATATGTAGAACATGATAATGGTGAAGATATCAAAGTGAATATTGTGAAACCCACTCTGTGTATACACATGTGAATGAATACATTGAAAATAAGAATGAAATTGAAAGTGTAATAGATGTGAATTCAATTATGAAGTTAAATTAGTTTTTCTTGAAGAATGGTTTGCAAAGTCCAAATGTAATGGAGATGAAATTGAGTATGGAAAAGCCACCATAACTATAATAATAGTAGTAGAAGAAATAGAAAAAATAAATGCTCAGTCAGAGGCTACCTAATTTTTATTTATATTATTTTCATATATTTTTGTTTTCTTTTCTTTTTATTAAATATATTTTTGTTTTTTTAATTATTTTAAATTAATTTATGTTTTATTTAATATTTTAATATTATTATTTTAGAATCTATATTTTCATTAAAAAAAAATTAATATATATCATTTTTTATTTAAAAAAAAAAAAATTGCAAATATGTGTAATATTATTAGTATTATTTTATGTTTAGTTTTTTTTTTAAAGTCACGGTTTAATTTTTGTTTTAATTTTTTTCTAACGGTTTGTTTTGTTTTATTTTTTTTCATATTTTATTACTATTTTCTTGATCTATTTTTTAAATAATTATTGATTTTAACTAATTTATTTTATTATTTAATTTTAAATGATTTTAATTTTAATTTTTCTAATTTTTTTTATTATTTTTTTTTAAGTTATTTTAATTTTAATTTTAAATTATTAGTTTTTTTTTTCAATTTTTTAAAAACAATTTATGCTTTTTTTTAAGCAAATATTTGAAAAAAAAAACGAAATATTTCAGGAAGAAAAAAGAAAAAGAAAACAACATAAAAATTGGTTAAATAACCAACATTTAACCAATGTGAAGCTTGGAATATTCTGGAAATGGCATATAATGGAAGAGCGAGAAATAAAGATTAACTTAACACAAAACCACAAAGCATTGTTTTTTATGAATAAACTATTATAACAAGAGAAGCCAAATATTTCAATATTGCAAAACTAATGAGAGACATTGTGAAAGAGGATGAAGAACCACACATACAAGACATGGACCTTACAATTGTTCTAAGAAATACAATGAAACTTGTTGAAGGAATTGCAAAATAAAAATGTGATTTTGTACCATGATTGTGTAGATATGCATGTAGAACATGAAATTCAAACCACCTTAGAAGTAGTGACAACAGGTGAGAAGCCCCACTGATGAAAGTTGAATTTTATGATGAATAAGAACTTAAAATTTTTGAAGAGTAGCTTGTGAAGCTTAAGTATAATGAAGATGGAAATAAGTATGTAAAATCCATTATCACTATAGTAGTGAAAAAAAAAAAAAATACAAAGAGAACTATCAAAATTGTTGAATCTTTTGTGCCTGTATAGAAGATAAGATGAAAGAACAGGAAGATATTGTTTTCAATTTTACATATGTCAATAAAAAGGTTTAATTAGTTGCACTTGAGATACAAGTAAATGCAAAAGGAAAAACCTTATGAAGATGACACTAAAGATAAAGAAATATTGGAGAAAAAGATTAAAGTAAACCCAAAGTAGAAGAAAAAATATAAAAAATATCTCAAAGGAACATCATATCATAATCATAATTAAATTTAAATGGGAAAGCTATCATTAAACACACCCAATCACTTAAAATACAGTCAATTGACATAAAATAAATAGAAATTATATCTCAATACAAATTAATTTTAAAAAAATATTTGTAAACACTTTCCATTTAATTCATATAAATCATAATATTTTTAAAAACAATTAATTTTAAATAACTCTACAAAATTCCCGATACATATAAAACATAATTAATAAAAAAAAACTAGTGCCCATTTTTTCCTAGTTTCCTCTTTGTCTATTATTTTGTCAATAACTAATATATTTAAATAATATATACTATACCCATAATTGCAAAGAAAATAATCCATTTAATAGACTTGCGTCCGTGAGTTGCATCTGCCCATTGAAACGTTCTTCCCGGCAATCGTTTCACTTGTTTTCGATATTTGGTGTTTGGCTAAGTCTGGTAAGCTGACATGAACTTCTTCAATATTTGGAGTATGGCCAAAATCAGCCGAGCTGACTTATTGTATAGTAAAAATATAATGATCAGTATATACTGATGTGTGGTTTAACTATAAGTTTTGTTATATCAGAACAATATGACCATGATTCAAGGTTCAAATCTCATCCAGTATATAACTTGTTTATAATCTAGATTTCAGGGAGGGAAGTAGACCTATGATCTAGAGTCTAGACCCAAGGGATGGAAATAGCAAGGTCTGTTAGTTTCTCACTCAATTTGTATTCCAAATGATCTGACTTTTTATAATGAAAAAGAAAAACTCAGATCAATTTTCAATATACAAAGAAGCTCTGGAGATCATACGAATGCCGGGAGAAAATGCAGACAGCCAGTGGAGAGCAAATAAATCCTGCTTTGCGAGTACAGAGAATAATGTCAAAAAGGGCATTGAAAGTGGTGAGAGTAGTTGTAAAGAATTGATGAGTTTAATATAACACAAAACAGGGACCCCAGAAGAGGAAGCTCCCACTTTTCTCCAAGAAGAAAAGCAATTCAAGGCAGTTGGTAAAAATTCGTGGAAGATGAGAGCGGTGCCATTGATACATTTGATCATCTACTTTTACGATGGGGGTAATTCTGATGTGGTTAATATTTGTATAGAAGCTTACCGTCAAGCATCATGCTTCATGGATATGGCCAAAGTTCAGATCCCGAAGCCAAATTAGTGAGGGAGGCAGCGGACAACAAATTCAACACTCTTGAAAAGATTTGGAAGAAGCATCGTAAGATGCGGTCTCCTAAAAATTTCAACCACAATCAGGTGGACGAGGAGACAGGGTGACACAATCACTGGAAGACAGGAAGGTCAAACAAGCTATTGGAACAGAAGATCAGGAAGCTACTTGATGACAATATGAAGCAGCTGTTCGAGGAAGAGAGCCACACAAATCCTTGCCTTGATACGCTGCACGACTCCAAGGATTTGAAGACAGTTGCTGCAAAAATTAATTTTGAAAATCAATAGGTTTGTGTTGTTTATTACTTGCTTTTTAGGTAAAAGTGAGAAACTTTATGGGGAATGTGATTATATAACTAGAGAATGTGATTATATAACTTAGTTATATTAAGTGTATGATTTAAGCACCACAATCTTAGTGGATGGAGAGTCAAGTTGTTAATAATTTATTGGTACATGATAACATAGTTTTATGAAAAAGTAGTACCCAAAAATTAAATAATTAAATTATAAAAAATATTATTATTAATAAAATATATCATTGGGGGTGGGTAGGAAACGCTTTAAAATATATCATTTGGAGCTTTAACAGGGACTTTGGAGCTTTTCTGGAGCTTCACTGCAATATATTTTTATGTTTTGCGAGCTTTACTGCAATGAATAAGTGCAAACTTAGATGTATGATGTATTTGACACTACCAGCTTGGGTGTTCCTTGAACTGATGGAAGAGATCGCGAGGGAAAGGTATCTTGTTGGGTCTAGAACTAAGAGAAACAACCCATTTATAGAAAGCCTTTCTATCCAAATAAAGATGAGGCATTTGACCAATCCTGATCTGTGTAATTGGAAAGTTATTCATTCTCCTTAAATGAGCGGATTGCTAATAAATTTAAAATCATTTAGGCATATCTCTAAGGACCAGAAAAACTATCATTATTGTGTGTGGTTTAATAGACAAAAGATGTAATACTAAAGTAAAAAAAATCATTAAAATTATGAAATATAAATGTTATTAAAAAAACATTTTTTCACTTATTTTTATATTTATTTAAGTATAAAATATATATTAATTTAGAAATTAATAATTTTACTATACAAACTCTCCTTAAAATAACATTGATTTTAAACTCTATTGTTTTAATTTTTATTAATTATTATTAATTTTTATTTTCCTATCTCTATTGTAATTAGATGTAATTTATGTCTATATATATATATATATATATATATATATATATATATATATATATATAAGTTCAATATTAAGTGGCAAGGTTACATCATGGACGAACAATTGAACGAGTGACTTAACCTATAGTGTAACTTAACATATAGTGTTGCATGAAATCACCTAATAATCAAGCAATAACAACATTTTTTCTGGTTTGGGAGTTCTACATGTTTTTTTCTTGGGAAAGAATTTGATTGGAAAATTGTTGATGGATTCATATTTTGATTTTTTTTTAAGTGTTTCAAAGTTCAACCTTTTACATATTCCTTTCCATATAGACTTTGATTGGTAAATTTTGGATGGAAATAAATAAATTATTTTATTTTTAATTTTAATATATTATATTATTGTTGCGCCCAACTTGATGTTTCCTGTAAATTTGGGAAAAATTTCTAACAGTGTCTGGATACTCGTTCCCCTATACCAGAAGTACCTGGTTCCCCTGTACCAGGAGTACTAGTGTACTAGAAACTCATGCAACATAGAAATATATTAATCAGAAAAATGTAAAACAACATTCTTGTTAAAAAAAACAATGTTATTAGAAATAACACAACCACGGAATGATTATAGGTTAATAAATATTTATTGTTAAAAATAAGTATGTTAGCTAATGGAAAAAAAATATTAATTATGGAAAAATCCATATATTTTGGACAATTAATTTATGATGAAAATTGAGCATTAGATTGTTATTAGAAAAAAAAAACATTGTTATTAAACAAAATACAACAAATAATACAAAACAAATGTGTATAGGTAGGTTAATAAATATTTATTGTTAAAAGTAGGAATGATAATGAATAAAAAGAAAATATTAATTATAAAAAAATCCATATATTTTTAATTTTTTTATAATTAATTTATGAGACTTTAATTTTTAATGAAATTTTCATTTTAAATCACATAAAATTAATCATCTACCAATCCAAAATAAATTCAAAAATTAATTTTCAATTTAAAACAAATTAAAGATAATATTTAATTTTAACAAACTTTAGTAAACTTTGCAAATAGTTTTAAAAAAATTGCAAATAAATTAAATTATTATTTATTTTAAATATATTTTAAGAGATAAATAGAAAAATGTTTTAAAATAAAAATAAAGCAAAAAACTTTAATTTATTTTAAATATGCTTTTTTTCTTTAATATATACATTTTTGGGTAAGTACTTTTCTTAGCTTGACAAGAAAGCTTCTCTAGAGTCCCAGGATTCAGTCCAATGGTTAGGTGGGGAGGTTTGGTCCCCATAGGTTATGTGGTCCGATCTTAGGTAGGACTAAGTATGCGTCCTGTTATCCATGATAAAATTTGGTTGGTATTATGTTAATTAGGTTGAGTCACTTAGAGTTGAATAGGATCTTTTGAATTCATAATTTTCAAAAAATGCACATATGTGAGGGGTCTTAATGGTCATCATTCATGTGATAGGATTCAATGTCAAAGAAAAATCCAAAAAAATATTCTGGTCATTACAGTGAAATTTGACAAAAATGTCAAATTTTTTAATGAAATCAGTGTAAAACAGTGTGATAGGAGTCAATGTCAAAGAAAAATCCAAAAAAATATTCTAGTCATTACAATGAAATTTGAAAAGAATGCAAAGGTTTTAATGAAATCAGTGTAAAACAGTCAGAATTTGCTACAAATTTGCCTAAAAACAATATTTTTGCAGTGAGAGAATTTTAAAGTTTTTCAAGGATTAAATGTCTTTTTGAAGCACATCAATCAACTGGAATGGTTAAAGTGTATGAATGGAGACTTTGGTTAGTGAAAACACTCATCATATAAGATGATTGGGCTGCCAACTCATCATGTTGGACACATCATCAAGCATAACAGCACATCACTTTTGCCACCTCACCATTGGATAGCTCACCATATCAATTTAGGTTTACAAGGTCTTAGCTCTAGTGTATCAGTTTGCTAACACCTCAGCATATCGATTTGGTTCAATAGAGATGTTACAAGTTGAATTGAAGAAAAAGGCTCTTAAAGTGATTATGCAAGATGTTGATGTTAAGCATTGTAAGGCACACATTTTTGGTCACTTTTTATATTAAGCTATCATCACAAGACATATGCAGATTGCAAAGATGATTTTTGGGCAAAGAAGAAGAAATTACAAAAAAATCTTCCAAACTAGGTGAATTCGTAGCGTGCTCCAAGCTTGAGGCTGAGTTTTCGCTATGAAATCGATGTAGGTTTCCTTAAGCTAAAAATCCTTCAAAAAATACATGGTAGAGGGTGATACATGCATGTATCTAGCTTATTAGACCCAAGGAAGACCCTCCAATAGGTTATGCAAAAGGTGGTGAAATGAAAACGCTACGAACTCTCCTGAAATTTCCTGTATAGGACTATTTTAGCAGTCAACTTAAACTTCAATTTTTGACCAAATAAAAAATAATTTTGGAAATCTAAAGGAGGTTTTTCTTCAGCACAAGCCCATCTAAAAATACCTCTCTCGGTTTCTACAAAGCCATCAGGGTTTGGAAATTATACTCTCATCTTTGAGGCCTATTTTTAAGAATTTTCACTAACATGATTTGTGTAAAAATTGTAAAATTGGACTTGGAAGAGGTCCAACGCAGCATCCACGTGGCATGATAACACATCAACAGTCGAGTACACTCATCAAATTAGTTGGTTTCAGTTGATAAGGGTTATTAAATATATTTTTTGAGTTATTTAGTGAAAGAATAGTCCTTTTGTATTCAAACTCTGTAAAATAGAAATATCCCTAGGAAGTCTCCAAGTGATGTAATCCTATTTGAAATAGGTCTATGAAGTGGGAATTCGAAGCTAGCAAGGCGGAAAATCATTTGTATGAGTCAATCTATAAATGAAAGAGTTTTGAAGTTAGAAAGGAGTGATTGATGTAATGCTACAAGCTACTTTTGTAAAAAAAATTGTTAGTAATATATAGTTGCAGAAAACTTCTTTCTCACCTGAGATTCATTATATATATATGTATGTGTTTTTCCTGCAAGCTGTTTTAATCTTCTTTCAGTTTATTTTGTGTGTAATTACTTGGAATTCATGGTTAAACATGGTCCAATTTCCTTTCTACATTTAGCATGTTGCTTATGTTATGTTTTCATGAGAATATACATGCCTCATCTTCCATGAGAGATGCTTTATATGTGATTGAGTTTCCTAAATGACTCCATGCCCAATGGTAGCCATTTATTTGCGTCCTTCACCTACATAAAAAATATCCAAAGCATATTTAATAGTTAGCCAATTTTTTTATATTTATCTATTGAATATCAATCTTATCCTTGAGAGAGCCCTCTCAGGTTGGAAAGGCTAAGTTACAGCCAAAAGTGGTATTAAATAGTTACTCTAGATTGATTGTTGAAGCAACCCATCAGCTTCAGTTTAGTGATAACACGCCCAACACTTTTCCATATTTCTTCCCTGTGCTTGCAGGTGCCAAGAGAGAGGAACAGGGAGAAGGTTCAAGAAATAAGATAAGGCCAAAGAATGATGCTTATAACTTTTTTGAAATCTTAGGAATTTCATCTCCTACCAATATCCAAGGAAGATATTTTGTCCTAATTTCGAGTTGACCTAGAAGCAAAAAAAAATCATTAACAATAGCTTTCTAAAATGGTTATTTTGGAGAAGAGAGCACACAATAGTTAGTAAGTCGTCCTCCAATTAGACTGAACCAAAAATATTCACAACATCTACAAGGTGGAATCTTTGTACAATGAAGAACTCTTCCAAGCAGTGGCATGAGTGGGTTAAATGATAAGCAAAATGAAAGAAGTGGAGGATGATTCAAGAAATTGACTTCAGAAGAAGATAGGGGATGTGAGTGTGAATCTAAATAAGTAGAAACCATAATCATTCGAATATGTTCAAACAGTGACCAAGGGTATCCTTGATATGTTCAAAATCCATAACAATTATTAATTAGGTTGCTGCAACTAGGGATTTTGGTGATTTTTTTTAAAAATTCGAATAGAACACAGGCAACTCAACAACGTCAACCACAACTATAACAATTGTTCAGTGTAGTTTCCATTTATTTTCTTTCATTGGCCTTCCCCTTACTACTCACAATGAAGTTTATACATAATATGTATTCCTCCAATTCAGAGATGGATAGAAACTCCCAATGATGGCATTGTTTCCATTGATGGAAAAGGAGCAGGAGAAGCACATCAAAGGAAAAAGAGTAGCAAGGACATATGAGAAGCAAGGTTTGTTGTAGGGATATTTGTTGATTTTTGGGTAGCATCAGATGTTCGCTAGATCCGAAACTTTGTGGAGGGGCTAGAACACATGAGATCTCCAAGACCCAGAAATCGTTTGGAGAAATTCCACCTGGAGCTTAAGTTATTCAAATAATTGATTATTTTAGTGGGGACCCTAAGTCTAAACTTAGGGAAATTAAATAATTGTTCAGTGAGTTAATTTAAACATGCGGGTGAGAATTTTCTAAGTAATGAGGATCAATTATATTCTAATCCCATCCCTCGATTAGAGATTAGATCATGACTGTTGATTCGTCAACTAGAAAAGTATTAAAGGAAGGCTTGGGGTTAGTTGGAGAACACACATAGTGGATATAAGGGTTCAAATTCTTCTAACATAGTAGCCTTCACACAGTTTCTAATAGTTTACATAGAATATAAATTTTAGGAAGATATTACACTTGGGAAACTGGAGAAGCAAGGGAATCAATTGAGTACTTTTCAGACTCCTCAACTTTATGCTTGTTAGGGTATTTTTTCCACTACCTAATTTTCTCTGACGGGTGTTTGTATTCCTTTACAAACACTTCGGCATATTTCTTATTATACATGTGTTGTGGCCTCAGAAGATGACACATATTTTGCAAGTATTTGCTGGAAAAAGAACCTATTATTGCTCCCTTCAATGTTTGTATATGCTTTTCAAAAATATTCAAATTTTGAAAAACCTAGCGGACCATATATGTATAGGGCATTAATCTTGGCCTTGCAAAAATTCTATGAAGAAAATAATTGGCTTCATATTTTGGTGTATTTTCATAAATAGGAGTACTGTCCCGGGTCGTGACTTTTCTCTCTGTGACTTCAGGTCCTTCTTCTTCAAAATATTGATAGATTGATTCCCAGGATGAAATTCCATCATCCTTGGTACATAGAGTGTCTGAGTATAAGCCCACTCCTGGATTATTCTCATATATGTCTTCCACAAATGGGCTAGTAGATAGTTGCAACGAAGTATTTTTCTTACCCTTACATATTTTCCTCACTTCTTCACCATACCGAATATCAGATCTCTCCTGTAGAAAATAGTCACAAATGTTTTAGCAGAGTATTATTGATGACAATACTCAGTAGAGAAATAAGGAAAATTAGTGTAAAAATCCTTTTGTGAAATGAGTTGAGAAAACCAAAGAGAAATAAATCTGAATGTTTATGCTTTTGATACAAGTAAAATCACATTGAAATCCTTTAAGTGAAATGTCGGGAAGCCATGTGCATATTTCCACATCAAATTTTCAAGAGTAAAATGTGATAGAGTAATTTAAAATAGACTTACGATATTGCGATCCTCCCATATGGAAAGATCTGGAATATGAGGTATCAAAGATAAGAGCTTCGATAAACAAGGCTTCCAAAACAACAATTCCCCAATAGACAAAACTCCGATAAATAAATCCTTTTTCTTTATAATCGTTTTCAATGGAATTCCTTTTCAGAGGTTTGATTGAATTTCACTTACAATATTAGAAGTCCTGATATATAGAAGTCTTAAATATTAAAGGAAAGAATTAGGAAGCAAGACCCTGGAACAAAATAATTTCGTAACTTTTAGTAAATAAAACTTACGATATCAAAACACCTGATACTGAATCCTTTTAATGTATCACATGTGGATATTACATTTTCGGGACTTTGAAATATCGAAGATAAACAATTTTGTAAGAACTTATTAAATTGTTCTGATAAATTCATTTCGATAAGACAAAATTTTAAATTTTTATGAAAATAATCTCAAGCGCGCTTACAAAATTATTTCCCTATTGCCCTTTTATTAATAAAGGTAAAATTATTTTATAGAAACATAAGAAAAATGAAAAGGGTTACCAGAAATTTATTAAAAAACTAATTATAATGTTGGGGTTGTTGTTTGTTAAAACAAGTCGTTGAGACTTAGTGTCTGACAGAGAGGTTCTAGCACTCTAATCACATGGAGCAACATGTCTTCATAGTGACTAGTGTCAAACTTTCCTAGTTCAGTCCCCGCGACCTTGACTCATGTTCTCGAGGCTTAATTTCTTGAGGAAATATATTTGAAGCTACATATTATATTATCTCTTTGATTTGTCTTGGTGTATTATTAGATAATATCCATAACTTATCTTCACCCTAAGAATCAACATTCATCCTCCTTGTGAGCCCTCTGTGTCATTATATATTGGTCCATCCTTGAGGGTCAAGGGAGTTTTTGGATCCTTGGAGAGTTAGAGAATAATTTTACAAATCTGATTCTATGAGACATTGTGAGTCATTATGATCTCAAGGTCATATTTCTTCGAGAAGGGGAGACTCTGTTGTAATATGGAGGAGAAGATCCACATGTAATGGTATATAATTTTTTTATCTATTTCATTTCAATATTAATCGAAGTAATGATTCCCTTCCATTAATACATGTTTTTGATCTATTATTCTTGTCGATTTGTTTGATCTCATGGTCCTCCGTGGAAGTCAACTTGTTTGTATTGCTTAGTGGTGTTTGTTTGGAGGATTCAGGTCTATTGTAGAGGACATGATATCTTGTCTAGAGTGGAATTCTCTAGAACATATCCAACACTCTTCATCAACCGGCGTGTATCTCGAGTACCAAACTCAAACCATAGATAGCGGAATTCATGCATGATTTATCGATTTTTTTTATATGATTTGGGGATCAAATTGGTTGTATATTGCTTGTCACACACTCCTTTGTCTAGTAGTGATGTGGGGGCCAATACTACGGAGAAACAACTCGTAATGGTTGTGTAAATATAGTCATAACAATAATGTTGAAAGGTATAAAGCTAGATTTTTTAGAAAGGGGTACTCTTAGCTAAAAGGTATTTATTTCCATGACATATTTTCAACAATTGCTATTAATTCATGTTGTGTTGATACTAGTTTCTTTTCTTGATTTGAAGTTTGAGAAATTATATGCTAAAACGAAAATTATATACATATATTTGGATGAGGACATATACATGGAATAGCCAAAATATTTTGCATAACATTTCAAAATATGATTAGTTTGGAAGCTCAAAAAGTCATTGTATGGGCTAAAGTAGTCTCTCAAGCAATGATTCAAGAAATCAAATTCCTTCATGTTGAGAGAGAATTACGCAAGAAGTGGGTATGACCATTGTGTTTACTTTAAAATTTTGAATGATGTATCCATTATCATGGTGTTATATGTTCAGGATATGTTGTTTACAATTAAGAGAATAGACATGATCGGTAGCTTAAAGGATTAGATGGCGAGGACCTTTGATATAAAGGATATAGGAACAAAGAAAAAATATTGGGCATTGAAATACATAGAGATAGAAAAATAGTAAGCTCATGTTTTCACAACATAAGTATGTTGAGAAGACACTTGTGAAATTCAAGCTGAATATTGAGAAGCTTATAACTATTCATATCACATCCACTTTAACCTTTATTTATTTTATGTCTTAGTTCTGAGGAATAAAATGATTATGTCTCTTGTACCATATTCAATGTAGTAGGAACTTTGATGTAGACAACTTTATATACCAAATTAGATATTTTACATGTTTTTGGTTGTTGTTAACAGATACATGGAAAATCCAGGAAAAGAACATTGGAATGTAGTGAAATAGGTGCTTCGATATCTTAGAGACACAAGTGATTATTGCATCACCTTTAATAGTTTTAGTGATTATGTATACAATTCTGTTGACTTATATTTTTCCAGTGATTTGGAAAATAAGAGATGTACTGCATGTTATTTATTTAAACCTGTAGGACACTCTATTAGTTGGATGTCGAAACTTGAAGAAAAAATTATTTTATCCACTATTGTGGCATAAAATCTCATTATCTCAATGTGTGCAAGGAAGACATTTGGTTGAAGGATCTTTTGGGTGAGCTTGAAATAATATAGGATAATTTAGTTTTTTTATAGATAAAGTGTTATTCATTTGGCTATAAATTTAGGTTATCATGGTAAGACTAAGAATATTGGTATTATGTATCATTTTGTAAGATTGGTCATTGATGGAGGTGAAGTAGATCTTAAAAGGGTCCACAATCAATAAAATTATGTAGGCATGTTTACAAAACTAGTGTTGTTAAAGAAGATACAATGATGTTTGACTTATCTAAGCATACAAAAACATACAAAAACGGTGATGAATGAGTGTCGATAAGGTATGAGGTAAATTTTTCTCATAGTGAAAAATTTGGTTAGAATTTGACAATAATTAATTAAAATAAAATGTAAAAACCCAAAGTTTTCTTAAGTAAATATTCAATAGGTTGTTTAATAGTCTTGGTTTCCAAAACTGAACTTAATAGTTGGTTTAATAGTCTTGGTTTCGAAAACTGTTAGTAGTGTATATAACTCACATAATGATGCCAAGCTAGATATTTCAAGCAAACCCAATAAATTCACAAAAGTTATAAGCATGATTATAATTGTTCTTCTTTTTAAATATTATACCTTACATTGCTTCATGAATATCTTTCTAGTAAATTATCAAAATTTTACAGTATAAAATATTATATTAAATTTTATTATTATTTACTATCTCTATCGCACACAGTAGATATTGCATTTGGTTTTTAGTCAAACTCATATTTTTTGAATTTAACCAAAAAAATATTTGTAAAATTTGTATAATTAAATATTATATATTAAAATTTATTTTTATTTTTAAATAATTTAATTCATTTGTATCCAATTTAATTGATTGTTAAATTCAACTGGTTATGGTTATTGTAAATTTACTATAAAAAAAAAATTTATTGTTATGCATTTATGCATTAATTATAATTTCAAATTAAACGACAACTTTCTTGCTCCAAAAGTTGTATATGTTGAAATTTGATGTCAATCACGTTATTATATTCGAGGGATTATGGCATTTTATCATTGAGTTATATCTGCTTTGATTTGATATCTTTTATAAAATGCAAACACAAGGTAGCTCAACACTTATAATAGAAATTGTTTCCATTGGCAAACTTCTTACATGCTTGTTGCATTTAAATTCTATCATATGTAATTTTTTTCCAAAAGAAATACAGAGAGCAAGATAAATGTTGAGTACTCGTAATAATATTAATATGCATGTTTTTTTGATATTTAATTAACACCAGTTGCATTAATCATATAATTATATTAATAATTTTTATTTTTATTTTGGTGTAAATCTATGTGTATCAGTACAAATATTTTAATTAACAAAAAATAAATGAGTAATATTAGTATATATCATGTATTCAAATAGATATATTTTAAATTAATATAATTTGCATAAATTAATACAATTTGTATATATCTATCTGTGTTTTTTCTTTAAAAGTAGTTAAATTTAAATTTAAATGGTAGAATAAATAAACATTTATAAATTTTAATAATGAGATTTTAGAGTGTGTTCTAGCCATCTCATATACATATTTGTAACATTCTTTTTTTAAACCCTAGGATTACTACCATAAAAAACAATTTCTATTTTGTCATTAGTGCATAATTCATTGAATAAAGCTAGATGAATTCAGATTTCAAAAGATGCAATTAGTAGAAAAGTTGTTTATATTTGCAAACAATGCATAATTACAATTAACAAAATACTTCAATTTACCAATCAATAAAACTTAAATGGGCTGAATTAACTTAACACTAACTTGAATTCAATATTTTTACTTTAATTTAACTATATTTAACTTAAGGTGCAGAGAATATCTACTATAAAGCACTTGTTATTATTAAATTATTATAATTTATTTATTATTCAATATATTAAATACCAAACAACTTCATTTAAAATATATTTATTTATATTTCTCCTATATATTTTTTTACATTTCTTTCATAAATAAAATATATATATATAAGGTTTATCTACAAAGGCTATAATAGTTTTTAATGATGTCCCTGACATCAATTTCGATATAGATATTTTAGAAAGATAAATTGATATAAAAATTTAAAATAATAATATTTATAGTAAATATTAATAGTAACACCATGTTATTGATTCTATATAAATCTTTTAAAATTACAAACTAATATAAAAATTTATCCTCTTAGATAACATTCATAGCCACATCCATGGTATTGATTCCATATAAATATTTTAAAGATATAAACTAATACAACATTTTATATTTTACATGGTCATATCCATAGCATTGATTTCCATATAAAGATTTCACCTAATATGCAGGTAGATGTTTGTAAGATTAACAAAATAATTTCATATAAAAGAAATTATATATATATATATATATATATATATATATATATATATATATATAATTTAATTATTGACTATCTTTTAATATATTAAATATAAATCACACAAAATTATCAATATTGTTCGTAACAAAACCTAAATAAACCCTAATATATGCTTTCTAAACCATAATTATTGTAGATCTCATTCATAAGCAATAGACCTGGCTCTGACTCCAGTGATCAACCGTCTTGATTCTTTTCAACGTATCATAGTACTTTAATGGAAAGTTGTTCTCAGGAGATAAAAATAATTTGAGCCAGGGAAAGAATCCGTAATAAAGCAAAGTGAAAAACTGTTGCTATTTTTGTACATTAATCAACTGCTGCCAGGTGAAAAGAGGACATCCCGCTTCCAATATTGACGGAAAAAGCAGTCAAGGGCCCAAGGCAGGAACGAAAAACTCTTAATGCATAAATTTGTACGGAAGTTTCTGTGATATATGTGCTCTAATACTTACACTTTCAAGTATCCAGTATTGCTTAACCTAGTTACGTGACCGTTATGGGTTGTGTTGCTGAGTGTATAGGTAGTCCACGTGAGCAGCCAGTTTGCGTCTTAAGCATTCTTTTTCATCATCCATAAACAAGTATGGTAATGAATGGAAAGATAATATTAATTATAAGAAATTTTATATATATATAATCTATAAATAAATATGATAATGGATGAAAAAGATTATATTAATTATAAAAAATTATATATATAAAATTTATAGTAAATTTGGTTATTTATTTATTTTTTAATTTTAATAAATTAATTTTAAATCACATAAAATTAGTCAAAAAATTAAAAATTAAAATAGCTCAATGTCCCATATATATATATATGGATTTTATTTCCATTCATTATCATATTTTTTTTCACAATAAATATTTATTAATCTATAACCATTCCTTCATTGTCTTCTATTAATGGTTGTTCTAATAGCAATGTGTTTCCACATTTTTCTATTAATATATTTTATTAATCATAATTATTTTTTTATAGTTTAATTATTTAATTTTTGTTAATCTTTTCTCATAAAACTATGTTATCATGTATCAATAAATTATTAGTAATTTGATTCCCTCCACCAAAGTTGTGGGTCTTAAATCATGTACTTAATATAACTAAGTTATATCATCCTATTCACCCCCTAAGGTTTCTCTACATTTTGCATAAGAAGAAGGTACTAAGCAACAACTCTGCATATTACAACCTTGGTGGACGGGAATCAAATTGCTAATGATCTATTGTATATGATGACATAATTATATGAAAAAAAGGCCCAAAAAAATTAAATAATTAACCTATCAAATAAATATTATGATTAATAAAATATGATAAAGGAAAAAAAGAGAAAAACATGATTATTAGAGTGAAAACAACTAATGATTATATGTTAATAAATATAAATATACATGTCCACATACATACCATAATATATAAAAGACAAAAATGACACGTGGTGATAAAATGCATGATGTTTCCAAACCATAAACGTATAATGTTAATTAAGATATTATCTTCAATTAAACAAAATTAAAATTAAAAGCTTTAACATGGGTTGATTTTTTTAGTGCTAAATTTCATTTTAAGTTTTTAATTACTAGAAATTGCATTAAAAATTGCAAAGGAAACACACTAAGGCAGTATTGCTAACGTCAAATCACTAAAATTTCATATAATATTTTCTTGTCCCCAAATAATACCCTCTTCTTCCTAGATTGTATCATCTTTTCATCATTCATTAGTTAATAAAGAAAGAAAAATCATATTCTAGTCTAAATGATCATCCTACAAACCTAAGTTATCGAAATCTTAGCATTGATTTGAGCATGTGCTATACAGTTAGAGAATCCTAATCCCCAGTTCCAAACCCTTAATAAAAGTGAATTTTTATTTGAATCAATATATGTAGCCACTTACATACACTATTGTGTATAATGTAAATAACTACTAGGCTTTGGTAAATTCTCTATGTGAATACCTTGTCTAGTGGAGCTTGGTACAACCGAATAGACCATTATTTGTTGAATAATGGTTTCAAAAGAAGCGACCATGAGCCCACCTTGTATATCAAGAATGATCATCAAGGTAATATTTTGATACTGTGTCTTTATGTTGATGACATAATTTATACAGGTAACATGCAGTTCGATGAATTTAAAGTTGCAGTGAAAAATGAGTTTGAAATGACAGATCTTAGATTAATGAGATACTTCTTCGGTATCAAAGTGAAAAAAACACATGATGGTATGTTTATGAGTCAACAGAAGTATGCTACTGACATTTTAAAAAAGTTTAAGATGGACAGGTGTAAACCAGTAGATACTCCTATTGAAGTTGGTACAAAGTTAAGTAAATATGATGTAGGTACTATTGTTAATGTGAATTTGTATAAGCAACTTGCTGGTAGTATTATGTATCTTACTGCTACTAGACCTGATATATATTTACAGCTAGTTATATTTCCAAGTTTATGGAATCTCCTAAAGAATGTCATAGGAAAGCTGGAAAAAGGGTGTTAAGATACAATGCAGGTACATCTACATATTGTTTATCGTATGCAGCCTCTACAAACAGTAAACTTGTTGGTTATACAGATAGTGATTATACAGGATCTATTGATGATCGGAAAAGCACTTATAGCTGTGCTTTTCTATTTGGCAAAAACTTGATCTCCTGGTCATCCAAAAAGAAGCCCATAGTTGCGCTATCTTCAACAAAGGCCGAGTAAGTTGCAATAAATTCACCATCATGTCAAGAAGTGTGGCTAAAGAGACTGCTCTCTGACTTCAGATATATATAAAATGAACCTATTTCAATCCTTTGTGACAACACTTTTGTTATTTCCTTGTCGAAGAACAATGTCTTTCATCAAAAGAGAAAAGATATCGACACTCATTTTCACTTCATTCGTGAACTCGTAAAAAATGGTGATATTGTTCTCAATTTTTGTGATTCCAAGGATCAGTTAGTAGATATCTTCAACAAACTGCTAGGAAAATTTAATTTTGAATTTCAATGCCAAAAGTTAGGAATAAAATAACTTAACCCTCAATATTAAGGGGGAGTGTTAAAGAATTAATAGTTAGGTTAGTTTAGAATTACTTCAAAGATTTAGTCATTAATCAGTTTCCAGATTCAGTTTCTGCCATAACTGTTTCTGAGTTGTATAAATATATATCTCTCCTTCAATAAAATGAAATGCAGTGCAATGTGCTCTCCAACAATTTGTGTTTTCTTGTATTTTTGCTTCCTTTTGTCAGGATATTCATCTGAGCATACGCCAATAAGATCCACATTAAGCCCATCCTACTGAGGCTTTTTCGTGGGAATCATAGTTGGCTAATTTTAAGATAGTTCGACCTGCAAGGACATGGTTGTGGGTATTGAGAACTTTGTTCGCCATGGAAGGAGTGGACACCACCACTGCAGTTTACATTCCAAGAGAGACAAATGAGAGAGGGTCTATTTTTTACCAAGGTGGAAGAGAGATTCATAGGGTTTAGTGAGTGAGTTAGTCACTTAGCAACCTAAATGAAAGAGGCAATGGATCCAATGGCCTAAAACATTTAAATAGTCTAATATTTGATCTGATGGTGCAAAGCTAAAAGAGTTGTTCCCAAAGAAAAATGCCTTACAACTTAATTTAATGTTTATTTTTACTTTTAAATATGATAATATTATGTTATTTTGAGATTGTAATTTTTTGTTATTTAAAATTTGTTTTAATTTTTTTTAAGTACAATTTAAACATACAATTTGAAATTTTTATTATATTTTAAATAAATAAAGTTAAAAAAAAAAACTCCACTCTTAAAAATTAAATTAAATTTCTAATTAAAAATAAACAAATAAATACATTAAGCTTTTAAAAATATATATTAAGCTGCCAATTAGAAGATATTTAAATAATCGAACCAAACACTTAAATTAAGCTTGCAATAAAAAGTTTTATTATTTTAAAATATATTAATGTTCCAATATAAATAATTTTTTTTAAATATATTAAGTTTCATATTGAAAGGTTTTTTTAATAATCGAACAAAAACGTGTATGGGATTTAGTGGATAAGAGTTCTAAAATCTTCGCTCACTAAGCCCTTTTTTTTGTTTTAATTTTAAGTGTAAAATGCAAATTTAATTTTGGTTTTGTAACGTTCTAATCCACCGTTGTTGAAACAAAAAGTTTATTTAACGAAGAACTAGTCTCGGATGGGATAGATAAGGGCTCACAAGTAATAGACTTCCACTTAACTTTACAGTTTTAAGGATACCGAGTGTAAATAACACTCTTGCCTTAGAAAAGATGTGTTCATGTTTGGAGTATAGAAGTTCAGTGAACCGGTTTTTAAAGTTTTTAAAGATAGTAATATAAACATCACATCAGACCTCAAAATATATACATTCAGTACACGTTCGCTGGTTAGGTTAGCAGAGACATGTGTTCATGTTGGGTGTTTGTATATGTGAGCTTTGAAATATTGGGAGTTACTCTCCATCTCTGAAATGTAGGAATGCATCTTATGTATAAAACTCATGGTGAGTAGTAGGGTGAAGGCCAACGAAAGTACATAGAGGGAAACTCCACTAAACAATTCTTAAATCCCCAATTGCAACAACCTAATTAATAATTGTTGTGAATTTTGAACATCTCAAGAATATCCTTGGTCAGTGCCTGAACTGAATCAGCTGATTTTGGTTGCTACTTATTAGGATGCACACTAACATCCCCTTTTTTCTTCTAAAATCACTTTCTCAAATCATCCTCGACTTCTCTCATTTTTCCTATCATTTACCCCACTCATGTGACTGCTTAGAAGAGTGCTTCATTCATTGCAGTGAGATTCCATGTTGTATATGCTGTTGTGAATGTTTGTGGTTCAGTCTAATTGGAGTAGGACTTACCAACTACTATATGCTCTTCTTCTCCAAAATAACCATTTCAACAAGCTATTGTTGATGATTTTATGTTGCTTCCAGGCCATCTCCGCTTCAATGTAATTGGAGTATGACTTACCGACTATTGTGTGCTCTTCTTCTCCAAAATAACCATTTCAACAAGCTTGTTGATGATTTTATGTTGCTTCCAAGCCAACTCCAAATTAGGAAAAAAGATCTAAGTTTGCTATTGGTAGGATTGGACCATATAACTTATGGAACCAAACCTTCCCACCTAACCATTAGACCAAATTATCTGTAGAGAAGCTATCATGTCAAACCAAAAAAGTAATTAAAGAAAAAAATATATTTAAAAAAATATAAAGTTTATAGTTTTATTTTTATTTTAAAATATGTTTATATTAATACATATTTAAAATGGGGCCTTTCGGTTCAGTAAACCCTAGGTTACTGAAGTTTTTTCATGGAGGACAATATTCTTCCAGCAATGTGCTAGCGGCCACCCTTCCCGGCGAAACCCTTGTTTTTACCTTAGTGGTGGACAATGTGGTGAATCAGGTTGGCTATACTTGGCGGGCTGCATGGGGATGAATGCGGAAGGTTTTTACATGCCAAGTGTGGTTGATAGGTGGGTGGGACACCACATCGCACTCAATGGTGGTGTCTGAATCATTTTTTGTTTTTCCCTTTGAGGATTAAACGTGGTTTCAATTGTTTTGCCAAATTTTTTCTGTTTCAAGCATCGGGGTTTCACTTCAATGGAGGGTCTGTGAGTTTCCTTTGAATTCTTCTTCTTTCCTCTATGGTTACGGCAAGTCATTGCAAGTTGTTTTTGCGGGTGTTCCTTCACGTGCTCGGTTTGTTCACCTTTTCACTCTTTCTTCTCGTTATTCTCGGGTTCCTGCGGCTAAGTAACACTTCTCTGCTCGCTATTTTTTTGGGTCCGACTGTCGCTATCTGGAATTTGTTAGTTTCCTCGAAGGAATTTAAGGGTACTCTACAGTTGTTTTCTTCTAGTTTTTCTGTCGACTTCTGTTGGGGGGGTTTCTTTCTAGCAGGGTATGTTATTGGGCTTGGGTTTGAACACCTCCTGTTGTGTTTTTACCTAGTGGTTTTGGGGTTCAAACTGGCGGAAGTCATTGGTTTGTGTTTTTTGACCTTTTTTTTACCTTTGGGCATTGTGGGTTTTCCATGTTGGTCCTTTTTTCTTGGCCACATGGGTAATGATAGGGAATTTTTTGACATGGAACCCGCGGTGGAAGACATTCTATGTGTCTAGGGTATGGAACCCACTAAGTAGAATTTAGAAATAGTTTCGGCCCGGTCTCATTCAGACAAGCAGGTTCAGATAAGCTTAGGTGGAACCCGGTGGACGGTTTGGCTTCTCTAGAGGGTGATATTAAATAAACCCTTGTTCCTAGGGTTTTTGTTAGTGTTGTGGCGGTTTCTCCCCCGGTCAGGAAAGGGTTGGTTGTGGACCGTTGTGGTCTAGTCTCCTCCTCTGGTAAATTTAAAAACAACCGATCTCCTCTTCCTCTGGTCATATCTGGAGGCTTCGAGGATGTGTGTTGGTTGTAGGGGGAGAATCGTCTACAGGGTCGGGCCAAACTCCAGAGGTTGGGGTCCATCTATTCCCAGAGATAAAAGGTGGTGTTTATTTTTGGAAGGAGCATATTGTCCCCTATTTTCACAAATATGGGAAGGACGTGGCTCCCTTTGGGGGCCTTACTGTAAATGAACTTGCGTGGTGGATTGATTTGAATTGGGGTACAAAGGATTTCTTTGGAAATAATACAGTTGGCGGTTTTAGTGGGGTTTTCCCTATCCAGGCAAAGGTGGGTTTTGATCAGTCGGGGCTTAACGTGGATTTACACTGTCAGGTTCAGTGGCCGAATGGTTTTGGGGGGCAGACAGGGGGTTTTTTGGCTTCATTACTACAACCGGAAGGGGAGATCCCCTCACAAGGGAGCAATAAGATCTCATCAGGAGGATCAAAACAGAAGGAGGCTTCGGGGGCACGCACAAAATCTTCTAAATTTTCAGTAAAAGCTGATGGACAGTCTGGGGTAAAGAGGAAAAAAGGAAAGGTAATAAAGGAAATTCAGGAGTGCCCAAAACTGGTTTTCGATGTAGATTTACACTTCGACCGTGTGATGGCAACATTTGACCTGATCCTCGTTGGCAGAGCCAGAGGAAAATTCTTCCTAGCGGAATACATAATAGAATAAATAAACCGTAGTTGGGTGGAGGCCCCAGATAGAGAAGTTGAGGTGATAACTTTATTTAATGGTTGGTTTATGGTCAATTTCAAGAATGTAGCGACCCTTGAATGGGTTCTTTCAAGACAATGGGGCTTTGGTGTCACTCCTATCCTCTTCAAGAGATGGACACCTCTCTTCGATGCTAACAGAGAAAGTGTTACACGTTATTTTGTCACCATGACATTTAACTATCCGTATAGTTCTATCACTACCTATATCATGCTCCCTTAGAAGTCAAAAACCCTAATGTTCCTAAACTAAGACTCAGAATTGGAGAAAATCTCATTAAAACCCTTAAAAGTCTACCTCTGCACTTTTTCTAGCCTTTTCCTATGGATCTGCAGATACTTGTTCTATAAACTGTGGCAACTCCTGCATGTTCTGCTACTAAAACCTGTGGACCCCCGTAAAAATTCGAATTAAATAAAAATTAAATTTTAGAAGCTTAGTTGGTCGAATATTCTCCCAACTAGAGGCTTCTAGAGGCGTGATCAGTTCAATCTTTATCCCTCCACTCATGGATTTTATCTCTTGGTCCATGGAGCTCAAATCCCTTCATGAGAGGAATCCATACCCCTCTTCATGGAAGCTAAAACTACCTCCATTTCCCTATAAATTCAAGCTCAAGTTTCAAGCTGAAGCGTAGATGTTAAGACATACATTGTAGTTGCTGAAGAAATTCTCAAGTGTGCATAATCTCTATACTATTTGAAAGTTCACACCCTTATGTCCACAACTCCATGCTAGTACGTAGAAAGGAAGGCTTGTTAAACTGAAGGAGAAACAATTTTTCAGGACCCCGGGAGAAATCTGTATGACATCAAGGCGTCATGTTGTAAGGTTACTCTTTTCATTCAAGATAATACATATGGATCTCTTTTTATCATTGAGTTGTTCTTGTGCTTATTGAATAACATCAATAGTTAGACTCCTTGATCACTAATTTGGATTATCTTTTCTCAATTATTGTATGTTGCAGATGATTTGATTCTTTTTCCTTGTCTTTGACTTCAGGTTCTACTTACTGGAGAAGCCTCTTTGGAGCGACTTGATAAAAGACTGCATCAATGATTGGATTTCAAGGTAGGGGCATGTCCTATCTCTTTGCTTATAATAATTCTGAATTGCAATTATTCTAGAGAAAAATATTTACAAATGGACGTTTGTTTCTAGCTATTCGTATAATACTAGGGATATCACTCTTGTCTGCAAGAGGGATTAATCCGCATATCAAAATGGTGACTCCACTGAGGAATAGAACTTAGTTTTCTTTCTTTATTTTTCAATTTGAATTTTGGTAGTTTTCTGATTTTGACTTATTTGAGATGGGGTTGGGTAGATAACTTTAAGAATCCCTGAAATGAAGCTGAATATTTCTTTTTTATGTGTTTTTCCTTGCGTCCGCAATTTTCATCTGAAAACAGTGCGTCAACCTCCGCAGGTTTTAGTTCAAAATAGTGTGGTACCACTTTTTTTTCCATTAGAAACTGCAGATCTTTGGAAAATTTTAGAAAAAATTAAAATTCTCTTTTTAGGAGCCAGATTACTAGATTCTTTGTGTTTGCCCCAATCCATCTTAGCTTTCGAATCTTATGTGTGAATTTATTTTCAGCAAATTTTGTGTTTGTGTGATTTTATCATCCTATTTGCATCTTATGAGTGAGTGTTTGCCCTACTTTATTGTTGCTCCATAGAATATACCTTCATATACCTTAGCTTACTGGTATGATGACTTTGTCTTTTTGAGCCATTAAGATTCATAGCAAACTTTACTTTTATGAAAATTGATTCCTTTTTCATTTTGCAAATTTGGAAGAGCTTGTAGCTTACTAAAGCCTAATTTTCACACCAAATCATTTTTGGATGTTTTCATTTATGCTAAGACAAGTAGAAATTTTTCTTAGTTTGATCACAAACTGAGAGAAAACATCCTCAAACTTTCTATATAGATTTCAAAATTAGATTTTTCTTTCATTTGAATTTTATGTTTTTAGAGTTTTTAGATATAGTTTTCTTTTGGAAATAGTTTGTTTATTGATTTGTAGTTTCTGATCTGATTGATTCAAGGAATTTCATCTCAAAAGAGTCACTGATCTCTATGAAAACGTCGTCTTTTCAAGAATTGTGTTTATGAAAGAATTGGTGTTTTGAAAATTGTTAAATCTCTCAATCTTTCCCTTAAATAATATTCATTGAAAAGAAAAGAGTTGCACATCACTTAGATGCATTTAGCGTATATTTTGAGTAGGGTCACAAACATCATTCAAGTTTCAACTCCATACCTTTTTTCTTAAGCAATAGCCAAATTAAAAACAACGTTTTAATAAAATCAATCTAGATATTTTATATATTTTTAGGGCTCATTCCACCAACATAGCTTAGGCTAGTGTTTTGGAACAGGTTGTAATTAACATTCCAAGACATTTTAAACAAACAAGTAGCAATCTTCCGGTAGGAAAATCCAATTGTAGCATTTGTGCTCCGGGAAGCTCTTCTTAAAAGATTCAAGCACGAGATCATGTCAAAACTATTAAGCTAATAATACCTATCTCATTGGGAAAGATAGAAGATGTTCACATAATACAAATGGTAAACCTCGCATAGACCATTGTCGAGAAGCCTGGGTCACATGTTGGAAAACCTTGGATTTACCACATCAAGGAACCTTCAAGGGGATTGATCTTGTTACTCTGCCCTTGCATGTATATTAGATCGTAGACTGTTCCCCTAGGTACATTTTTCCCTGTTGGTGACCTTAGTGACCACAAACTTCAAGATTTTTCCCAAGGTGATGATGGAGGGAAGGTCCCACTGTACCTGGAACAGATGTCAGCTAGACTCACTTGGACTTTCTAGAGGGTAATCTTCACTTCGAGATGGCATAATTGGAGTGACTTGCACTGGATTGTTTCATTAAGAAGGTTGTCAGGGTAACTATTCCAATAGCCAAGTTTTCCACATTATAATTTTACAACGTTGGATTTCATTACCAACTAGTGTTTTTAGTGTGGAAACATATTGTTTGTGCATGGATTTCTCTCTTAGATTTTGTAGGTGTGTGTTTCAATTTGATTGTTTCCTTAGCGACTTTAGGTTATTTTGTTGAAATTTTGTTTGATTTCGTGTGTTAAATTTTTAACCATGGCTGAATTACCAAGACAATCTCATAGAATGCATGGTAAACCCCATAAGTACACACCAAGTCAGTTAGAAAATCGTAAATCTGAAAAAAGGTCAACCATTAGGGACTGAATCAATTGAACAAGAGGAAACATCTATAATAATACATCCTGATTACGAAGTAGATCAACCTCAAACAACAGAAAGTTCCCAATGAAAACTAACAATTTCTGAACTAGTTGAACTTGCTTCCACAACTAGTGAATTATCGGCTACTCAGCCTGAAATTTCTGAATCAGAAATCGAACATGCTACGTCTGAGCCTACTTCTGAATTCATAACTCCAACCCCTGGTCATCCTGATTCACCTCGAGTGAAGTTTCGCATCACTGAGAACCTTCCTCCTAGCTTCATTAGTATTGAAGAGATTACTAATACAAAAGAAGAGGTTATTCTTCCTTTACATCAACAATCTCTAGATCTTAGGCAGACTAAATCGAGTTATTATAGCCCTTTAAAACAAGATCCTTGGTATTCTTTGTTAACCAAATTTCTACACAGTTCTAGTCTCAACTATTTGCCACCCTGTATTCCTTTTTATGTCGTACCCAAAGGTAATTACAAAACTCCATTAAACATGTCGGGTGAGTCATCCATGTTTTCTACATCACCAAAAACTTATTTATATGGTGGTCCATCTGTTCCTTTGGGATACCAGCCGCTTTCTAGTACATTCTTAGGAGCATCTTCTTCTCCTAAAAAACTTGTACAATCACCTAGTCCAAATGAATCCCATACTGAAAACTTGAACATGGAACAAGTCTACATGATGTCTAGAAATATTCCTAACCTTGACCCTCAAGGTAGCAATTTACCGCTTGGGGGGCAACCTCAAGGTAGTAATTTGCCGCCTGGGGGGCATCCTAAAGGACAGTACATACCTCAAGGATAGTACATACTGCAAGGACAATATCAACCTCAAGGGCAGTACTCAGTTCAGGGTCCACAACCTCTTCAAAGGCAGTACCCTATGCCAGGGCAACAACCTTTCCAAGGACAGTCGCCTCCTTTGGGGCCATAATTTTATCAAGAACAACAATTGTTACAAGGAGGTTAAACTTTTAGTGGAAATTATCTAGCCAACTATCAAACCTATGTTACAAATTATCAACCTGTTTATGGTCCATCTTATGCATCACAACCTTCAACGGGAATTTCTTAGCCTGGGGTAAATACAGTGTGGAATCCATCGTTGAATCAACAGAATTTGCAACCTACCATGCAAATACCTTATAATCAGCCTATTCATCCAATTTCTTACACTCAAATTCAGTAACCTATCCAACCTACACTTTAAGTTATACCTCAGGTATCTGCACCTAGTAGTATTCAGCAACCTGACCTGAGTACACCTAGAACTCCACCCCAAACTGCTGCTTCAAATTCTGTTCAACAACCTAGTACACCTATCCCTGGAGTTTCTGCAGTCCCTATTTCTCTAGCGCATCAAGTAACAATGACACCTATATCACAATTGATCCCTCAACTCACTTCTCATCAACTTGGACCTACTGTTTAGATGCGTGCAGGACAACTTGGTACAAGTTCAATTATAAAAATCCAACCTTATACAGGTCATTTTTTTTATCAACCATATCAAGGGCAGTATCAATATGGACCTGTAGCACAAAATCCAGTATACCAACATCAACTGTACCCTGGTTACACATATCAGCTACCATCTCAACCCTAGTATGGTACGGCTAACCCTGGTTATCCAGGAGGCATTCCAATCCCAACTGCATAGGCTATTCCGGGTTACCCTAGATATCCTCCTCCTGGTACTGGTATAGTCCCTCAGGGTTATCAGTTCGCTCAGTGAGATCCTAACCGTCGGTTACCATTCATTTCAAATTTGGACTTGCCCGATTTGTCACGCATTACGAATGATCTGATTTATTATCTTCTGTATTGGCCGCCAATGTCGAATAAGTTTCCCAGTGATATTCCTAAGTTCGAAGGTAAATCAGGAGATGACCCCTCGAACCATGTCATGACTTACCACCTCTGGTGTGGATCCAACCCTTTAATCGATGATTCCATTCAATTAAGATTTTTTCAAAAAACGTCAATAGGTTTAGCTGTGAAGTGGTATATTGAACTACCACATGGCTCATTCAACAATTTTAACGCATTAGTAATAGATTTTTTAATACACTTTCAGTTTCCAGTCCGTTACGACAATGGCGTGGAACTTTTTACTTCATTAAAATAATCTAAGTCTACATACATTT
>MU968348.1:0-98777 GCA_034641835.2 Pinus albicaulis
GAGAAATACGAGGACACACACGACTCCTCTGGTCTTCAACTCGCTTTACAATCTCGACTTACAGTGATCTTGGAATGAACTGTCCTCAGAAAGGCGGCCCAGCAGGCTTCAGTATTAATTCAAATAAAATGTTACATACCAAGTTATGCTTCAGAGTAGAGCCTGAAAGTCTCTTATCTCTTAGAGCATGAATACAAACACTCTTTCACACCAACACTCAATAACACACAAGCACTCATAAAAACTCGATGATCCATACATACAAACACACACCTATATATAATCTAAGAAAGCATATGATAATTATTGAGGGTCCTTGTCAGGCATTACTAGCCCAGACGGTGTCTGCTCAATATTCTCGAGTACAATAATTGAAACTAAATACACACTACCACGGTCCTTTAGGTTCTCGGTCACTATCAAAATCTTCATCATGATCAGGTTCGCTAATTTCGGATGAGGATGAAGGAAGCTTTTGATTAACCCAAGACTGATGTACCCATTCCAAATATTCTGATTCCCACGCATGATCTTGCTGATCTTGAGCATCTTGGTACAGATCCACAAATATAGTGGCTTTTTCATTGGATACCTTCTCTTTACCTTTTTCTGTGGCTGCTTTTTCTTTAGTGGCTACAGTAGAAGATTCTTCTTTTCGTGGTGCTCGTGAAGATTGTCCTATATCAAATTTGATGGTATCTGCTGTCACATAGAGATTCTTTTGTGGGAAAAGATATTTATCATCTGATTTCTTCCATCTGTTCATATATCCCATGGGGTCTATCTCTATGTCAAGGAAAGAATCTTTCTTACTTTTACGGAATTCTGGCAGTGATTGAACTGGCATCTCGACTCCATCTAATAATTCCCATTTGAAAATTTGGAACATGCTGACGGAACGTTCAATAGCGCACTGAACCCAAAGCTTGCAATTATGATTAACATCTTCTTTCTGCTGCCAACCTAGTTCAAAGATCATGGATGAACAAACTTTGGTAGATAGTAGCAAAATTATTAAGCAAAGTGCATCATCAGTCCAATTTCCATTCAAAATACTAATAGTAATCAATGATTTTTGATTGATTAATAATTTGATTACTTTTTTCTTTCCTTGTAATTATTCTAAGGTTCAAAACATGGACAATTTTTCAGGTAACCTAAGCCGTTAGAATTCTTTTAGCCATAGTGAAATCTTCTTTACTTCCTCAGCATTATCTGCTAATACAGATTCTTTAATTCTTTCGGGACCATAAAGCTGAGCAAAGGGATTTGGGACGATGGGATTTCTAAATTCTATATTCTGATAATCCCATGGTGTTGAGAAGGTTCTTAAATACTGCAATGTTCTTTCAACACATTGAGATGCTCGTAATTGGGGCTTCTTTCTGCATCTACCATTTTTAATTTCCCAATCTGCAAAGGGTTCAAACAATTCATACTGAGGAATAGAATCAGTTCCTGCAAAATGCTCATCAGGTCTTTGAAGAAATGCTACATCAATTTCTTCAAACATATCTGGAATTCTTAAAGACCTTAGAAATCTTTCAACTTTATTAGTCATGTTTATCTCCTCCAAATCTAGCATTTTAGCAGTGGTATAAATAGCAAAGGAAAAATCAATTCCTCCAATAATCTGATAATAATTCAAGGTTTTCAAAACTTGAATCATTTCATCAGTATAGACGTGAGACCAATAATCATCAAGAGTTTTAAAATAAATCTTTACCTTCATGTTAGGCAAGGGATAGACTTTCACCAATTCTTCATCTAATCCCAACAAAACACCAACATTCTTAGATTGCCAAGCTTGGCATATTTGTATCCACTGGTTTCTTCTTATTCTTAGCCCAACAAGTTTCTTTATTTCCATAACCATATCACCAAGAACAAAATCAAGAATTTGAAATATTTTGACAAAGGTTTCAAAATTATCATCTTGAGGTTGTTTCCCTGGAAGGACAAATAGATCAGTTCTTCTACTAGAGCAAAGATGACTATGGGCTTTATTCATGTCTCTAGTCAAGGAATCAACTAAATAGTTAGAAATACCAGGAACCCATTCAACTTCAAACTCATACATCTGAAACCAAATCTGCCATGCCAATAATCTTCCTCTTGCTAGCTGTTTTGAGATTTTGGCTGATAAGAAGTATTTAAAATTCATAGAGTCCGTTCTAATCAAAAACTTGGCAGGAGCGAGATATAACTCAAATTTTTGAATTCCATTGAAGATGGCTAGGGTTTCCTTTTCAACAATGAAGTAATTTTTCTGGTGAGGCTGAAATTCACCAGATGCATAGGCACATAAAACTTCATCTCCATTCTCCTGTCGTTCAAAAAGAACTGCAGCCCAAAAAGAATCAGAGGCATCAGTTTGTAGGATTAAAAATTCGTTACCTGGAGGTTTTAGCTCTGGGAGATGCTGGCATTCATATTTTAGTAATTTTACTGCTTCAGTGGCTTCTGGTGACCATCCAGAATTCAAGTGTTGTCTAATTGGAGCAGTCTTCTCGGACAACCTGGGAATATATTTATGTACATAATTCAACACACCTAAAAATCTTTGAATCATCTTGGTATCTTGAAGCTCATCAGGAAACTCAGAGAGTTTTGTCAGGACATGAGGCTGCATTTGGATTTTTCCATTAAGAATATGAATACCAAGAAAATCAATACTATCTTGAAACAAAACCATTTTCTTTTCTGAAAGCACTATGTCGTGCTTTCGGGCTTCATCAAGAAAAATCTGCAGATGCTGCATATGAGTTTCAAGATCGGGACTATGGATCAAAATATCATCTATATACACAACAATAAACTCATTCTTTCCAAAAATAGAATCCATATGTCTTTGAAAGAATACAGGAGCATTCTTTAAACCAAAGGGAACAACTCTCCACTGGAAGAATCCTGCAGGACAAGTGAAAGCAGTTTTATGCCGATCTTCTTCTTTAATTTGTATCTGGTAGTAACCAGATTTCATGTCAAATTTGCTAAAGATCTTTATTTGTTGAAGCTTCTGCATAATGGTTTCCTGGCGGGGCAGAGGATAATTGAAGCTCTCGGTGATAGCATTCAATGGTTTATAATTTATCACCATTCTAGCTTTACCTCTTATTATTTCAAAATGATTTCTTACCAGGAAAGCAGAGCATGAATAATGAGAATCACTTGGTTCAATCAATTGAAGATTCAAAAGTTCTTCAATCTGCTTTCTAATTTCTTTTTCATCACTTGGAGTACATGGTATAAGTTTTCCTTTGGCCCCATTGTCATGAAGAGTTATGATCTCTTGTTGAGGACTCTCTATACTCCAAAATGCTTGTGGATTCTCTGAACAATTTTTCAACAATTCATCAAAAAAATTCATCTGTTCGGGCGACCAATCAGGATTTCTGTTAGATTTCTGCTTGGTTTTATTCTGACTCCTGTCTTCATAAATCTGCAACACTTCTTGCCAATTATTAGAGTCATTCAAAGGTCTTCTTCTGGTACCTGCTTTCTTTTGGCTACTTTCTTTTCGTGCTTCAGAATTAGCCAAAGTGAGTCTTGGGACTGCAATTTCCTTTTTCTTTATGTTGAAGATAAATTTATCTTCACTGATAGTCACTGGTAATACTGAATTAATAAAAGGCATGCCAAGAAACAAACTTGCAGAAGTATCATAATGTTGAACAGCAGAAAACTTGACAATACTCCCCCCAATTCTTAAAGAAACATTATCTACATAATGGGTGAGATTAACGGATCCACCAATAGTCTCGAAGACAAGAATGTTCTGTAAAAGTTTCCATAAACCTTTGAACAAAGAAGGGTGAGCTAGATTATTAGAACCACCGGTATCGATGAAAGCATCGACATTAATCCAAGCACCTTTAACTTGAACTTCAACAGGTATATACAGAAGATTGTTAGTCTTAACAATATTTTTAAGAAAAGAACTTTCTGCAGTATTAACAGAGGTTGAAGTGGGCAAAGATGAAGACTGAGAAACTGTCTTAGGATAGGGGAAAAAAGAATTCAGAGTGAGTTGTGAGGCAAGGAATGGAAAACAGGATTTGAATTATTTGAACCAATATCAGAAGATATAGAAGGAGCAATAGAGACAGCATCATCTGAAATATCTTCAGATGTTTCATCAGTATATTCATATGAACTATATTCATCACTGAAATGCAATTCAGTGTCTTGATCGAATCTGAATCAACACAAAAGCATTGTGTCGCACTTGCGACGTTTGGAGGCAGCCGTCGCAATAGCGACGCTTTGGGCCATAGTGTTGAAATTGCGACGTCTTCCTCCAAACGTCGCAATTGTGACACTTTATCTAAGTGTTGGTATTGCGACACTTTTCTATAAACGTCGATATAGTGATGGTTTCGGGTGGGATGGAAAAAATTTGGGGAAATTTCCGACATTTGGTCAAAAGCGTCGGAACCATGTGTCGAAATTTCCGCCAAATGTAGTAGTCATTGTATCTAGTCTAACTAAATGATACAGTAGTGAGAGTGGAGTGAATTAATTAGTTAATTAATTCACAAATAATAACTCATTAATCAACTGAGAAAATACAACAGTTAACTAATTGCATGTCAGTTCCAGTGGAGACCCAGTGGAGAGATAGGTGAAAGGGTGAGATGGACTATCCGTTGTGACTATAGTGATGCATTGATTGCATCACACACACATTGGAGTTGCCAATGAGGATTGCACCGTCAAGGCAAGGCCAATTAAAATTCATTCAGTGGTATTCTTCAGCAGGGATTGCGCAGTGGAGGCATGCTATCAGGTGGCAAGAAATTATGCATGGATTTGCATATTTCTTCATGTTAGTGTGTGATGATTGATTGTACCGAGAGCTTGATGTACTAAGCTTTGTATGAGATTTTTACATGATCTCCATGATACATAATATATTATAGTTGGGGTTTTTAGCTTCAGGCTTTCTCGTTAAACAACTGTGTTCTGTGCGATTGTTTTTATTGCTTCATGTGTTTGCAATTGAGTTTTTAAATTTCCGCAAAAGATTAACAGTGGAAGGATTATGTATTTAGCAAGAAGATAAATACTGTTAGATCAAGAGAATCTAGATATATACATGCATATGTTATATAGTTTCTACAGAAAATCCCAAGGGTTGGGGGTGGAAATGGTTTTTTCTGGGAAGCCCTTGATAGGTTGGTGGAGACAGGAAAATTCCTCAAGGGATGGTGAAGGATTTTTTAGGCATCCAAGCTCAGTTTGGTTTTGTTATCTCGAGACTGGTTTAGGTGAGATCATGATAGTGTGAGGGTGGAGGTGGTTTAACCTCTGGATTCCCTTGGTTATTTATGGATTGTTTTATCCCATGAGATCCCACATTCATGCTTGGAATATGGAACTGGGGTGATTGGCTGAAAGAAAGATTTGGTTTATCCCAATCTATGGTCAAGTGGTATGTGGAAGTCCCTGACTTGGTTGGCTTTTGCATATAGTAAATAAGAGCTACGTTTCTCTTGTAGTTCATGATTAATTATACTTGTTATTACATGGCTTTAATGGTTGTTCTATCCTTCCTCAATCGTGGAGTCAAGTGCGGCCTGATGAGGTTGCTTATCACTAGGGACAAGTGGTGCAATGAGGATGCCACAAGGCAACAAGGGTGGGCGGCTTTCCCCACACAACATTAAGCCAAAAATAAATGCGGTCAGATGCCAGAAACAACTGTCAGGAAAGTCTATGGATGAGAGCCACAAATGGAAGGAAATATGATGGGATAGAGGGAATGTTAACATTTTGATGACCATGGGAGAGGGAAGGCCTGCGAAGCTGTAAGAACCAGAGTTGTGGCTAGTGAAGGGAATGAGGTGGGAAGTAATATCGTCCCTCGAGCAGCGCTACACTTGGTATGTATCCTCCTCTCGCTTGTTATTTCTCATGTTATTCTTGTGTGTTTCTGAGATGGGTGGGTGGTTTTCTCATAAGACTATGCAAATTGGAATGTATTTTGAGTTCGAGTGGTATCAATACTATCAATATTACTATATGCTATTAATTTGGGAGGGTGGCAGTCTATGGGAGGAGGAAGGTGACAAGAACCTGTCTTTGTATACTAGTTTTATGCCTATGTCAATTTCTGTGAGGGGGAGGGTTCTAAGTGGAGGAATTAAATATCAGTGTCATAGTCAGAAAGGCCATTTTCAATATTTCTCTAGGGTGGCATGGACTCTATCATTTCTTGGGGAAAGGGTGGGAGATAGGCCCGGAAGGAGGCCAGAACCCCTCAGAGTCTTTGCCCCTACTTTGAACTGTAACAGTCTTCTATCCCTAACAGAGCCAAATTTCGGGGTGGTGGAGTGAGACGTTGATCTAAGGTGTAGGGTGAGGCTCCACCTTGACCGACAAGATGAAACCCTGAGTCTTTTTTTCTGCCTGTCATGATGTATGTGCATGCTGATGTAATTCCTTTGTTTGTATGATCTCGGGTGTTCATACAAACATTGCAGGTTCTGTTCATTTCTATAGCCCTGAGGGTGGAAAATTCATGGCAATGTATTACCAGTCCTTGAAGTTCTGTTGAATTAATTGTTATTTATGCAAGGCTTGGGGAAATATTTTGAATATGGTGTTTTATGTTAAGTTGTATGGCCTTGAGGGTGTTAATCTCATGGAAATGTATCATCAATATTCGCACTGGGCTGCGACTGTGAAGAGAAACCCCATCATAGAAAATAGAATATTGGAATGCAATCAGAGTGAGGGAAAGAATGTTGAGGTGAAGGTATGGAAAGATGTGGAAGTCATTATACATGAAAGGAATTCATTGTGGTAGACTCTAAAAAAGGATGTTGTTGTATTTGTTTATACAGGTCTTCCTAGCCTCTTTATAATTATGGTCTCTACACAGCAGGTGGGAACCCCGGTGTGGATTCAGGTGAAGGTACAATTGTTGGGAGACCCTCGAAAAATCAAGATGGTGAAAGCGTAGACATGTAAAGGAAATGCAGGGAAGAGAAGCCCATATGGCAAGTTAGGAAAGGTCAAAGGCAAAGAGAAGGCGAGACCTAGAAAGAGAGGCAGAACATTTGATAAAGAACACATGGAAAATCTACTGCATGCTTATGTAGTTGGGACGCCCGCTTCGGTAAAAGGCTTGATATCAGTTTGGGAGAGAGAGATAAGCATCAAAGTTGAGGATGCCATTCCAGATAATGAAATGGAACCAATGGTGACAGATCCAAGAAATACAAGAGGCCGATTAAGCTTGTTTAAACAGGCAATCCACCTATATTGGACTATGAATTATATCATGGAAAAAGCCATTGTAGCCATTTAAGAGCCAGGAGGAGATCCAAAGGTAGCCTCAACGTTGGCTGACGTGCATAGATACATTTACGAAATACAACTCCTGGGGCATGACCAGAAGGTTGACCCTGGATGCATAAAATGTCAGCTCCAAAACCTGCATCAAGTAGATATGCCCGGATCAAGTGCAAAGGGTCTGACACCTATTGAATCTTTAGATGGGTAATCATAGAAGTTTATATTTTTTGCCAAATTATGAAGAGGGTGGCTAGCATTTACGTTTGCATAAGTATGTTAAAATATATAGTAGACAATATACCATATAAGGCATTTAGAGACAAGATTAAGATGTTCCAATTTTGGTTGGCTTTTAACTCTTTGAGGTGGTCAACAGACTTGGTTTACTTCGCGCAGGTTGAGGCTATCAAGTATTTAGACAATGTAACCTGTTGTTTTTGTTAAATGAATGAATAGAGAGGCACTACCAAACTTACAAAAAAAAAAAATGGTTGTTCTATCCTTGTTATTTATTTTGTTATATGTTGGTTATAAGCATGGTTTAATGATAGATCTAAGATATTACTCTTAACATGTTTTCACTTGGAAATGTATGGTTATTGAATGCATGACCTAATATATGTTATTTCAGCAATTTTGAGAGGGCATTAATCCTTCTTGATAAACCTTAGATAAGTTTCATATCTCTATGTTCGTATATGTATTCATGACCTGTAGATTTCATATTCACCATGAGTTTGATAGAATGATTTTCATGGTTAGACTGGGTTATGAAAATTCCTTATCTAATTTTTGTGTTAAAGGATTTGTATCTGTGTCATTCATCATTCTAGAGAGTTTCATTAAGTTCTGGGAAGAGGCCTGAGTCCTATCCTTGTAAAAGTGGCTCAGATCTTGGGGTTGTTGGCATGGAAAATTTTAGGGGCTAATATTCGCGGGTGGGATAATTTTCCATGATTTTTCCAAAACAAATAATCGCCCAAATTTTACAATATAAGATTACTTTTCCTTAAAAATCGCCAAGATTATATAGAGAGAATATATGAAATCATTATAAATTTGAATAATTTTACAAATACATCAATAAATATTTTATAGTTTGCATATTAGGGACTAGTGATATTTGTCGTGTTTTTAAACTTCAAAATAATTTTCCATCCCTAGTTGCTAGCACAGAACTGAGTAAATTAGATTGTAGTCACTAGGGTGCAGGCTCATGAGAGCAATTGAAGGGTCTCAGCCATTGGCTTACTTTGTCATGGGAGCAAATGAGAGCACAGGTGAGTGAAAATATAAGTTAACTCAAGGGTTGGGCACCTGGAGTGGTTGGTTAACTCCTCGGAGTCATGTAACACCCAAGGGAGATCAGTAAAGTCTTAGTTTGTTGACTCCATTTCCTTAAGGTGATTTAGGAGGTTGAGTCATGTCTTAGTAGCCTTCCACTCATGTTTACCCTAGGAGGTAGGTGAAAGTGGGTAAATGTGGGAGGTGGCGTTACACTACTCTTCCACAACAGTCGCAGCTTGTCATATGCCAACATTATAACAAATTTGGCCATGTGAAAGGTCACTATTTTTATATTCACCTGTGTGAGCATTGTCATAAGCACACTCATCATTCAAACAGATGCTTTAAAAACAAGCCTCCTGCAAGAACGAAGATTCACCTTGTATGGATCGCTTCTTGGCAATGAGCTTCAACAACTAAGAACATATTTCAATCATACCACAAAATTTGTTCTTGAGTATTGACACGTCTTGCATTTGATATTTCTTCATATTCTCACCTTGTATTTGACAGGGGGGAATTAATGGTCATCTAAAAGCTTCACAAATACATCAAGCGAGCTTAACCATAAACTAAGTATGTTCCTGAGCCTAGATCCATAATCAAACATACCCAGATTCAAAGTTGTATCCAGAGACATAAAAAATCACCATGAGCATGCCTTTGGTTGCTGGTCTTCCTTAAACAACCACAGGTTGAGGCCTCGAAGGTCTCCCTTTTCAGAACACTTCCTCTAGCAGAAGACTTCAAGTTCTAGCCAAATTTGGAACTGTTCCAACAAATGCAACAAGAATTCCATATTGAGACCTCAATGGCCTTCCTTTTCCAAGAATTTGAGAGAAATTCCTCTAGCAGAAGCATTCAACTTCTAGCTAGATTTGGATCTTTTCCAGGAAATGCACTAAGCATTTCAAATTTGGTGGTCATCCTTAAACCACCACCAGTTGAGACCTCGATTTCTCCCACCTTATATCATCATTTCAGAGAGCACAATGAATCAATTGTTGTCGTGCATTTTATGCATTTTTGTATTTCAGCTCTCTAAGTTGGACTCATATATACCCCTTCGAATTAAGGAGGGGAATGTTGGACACCTAACTCGCTAAGAGTTATGGTGTGGAATATGAACAATCATTGGAGTCCAAGAGACCACTTGGAACATGAAAAACAAAGTTCATAATACATTGTATAAATATGTAAATATTTGTGAATATAATGTATACCATGATTTATTTTATCTATTGTCTATCATTTGTGAGTGTTTTACAAATATATCCATATTGACCCAATGATATTTGTCTACCAAAATATCTTCCATATTAAATTTCCATTGCTCTAAAATTTTCCCATAAAATTTTTCAATCACAGATTTTGAACTTCTCACCATTCTTTTCTAAAATCAAGATAAACAAACCCTTAGCAACAAAAGTGTCCCTTGAAGCCAATAACAACTTTGATACCAAATGTAAGTTTTAGAACTTTATAGTAAACAATTCATATACGTATTATTTATAAAAAGAAAAGTAAACAATAGAAATCACACATAATAATCAAATATTTCCACCAAAAACCCTTAAACAGGAAAACCAATAGAATGTTTAGAGCCACACCTCTATTTTTTATCATTAATCAACTTTACCATTTACAATATAATTTATAGGATCCAGTGGAATCTAAAATCCTAATCTATTGACCTAGATTAGAGTACAATATTAATTCCTTAACCATAATTAGAAAAACATGGAGAAAAAATATTTAATTATTTAGAGTATTTACTTAAATATTGGAGACTTTTTAGAATAATGAAATGTTGTAAAGATATGGCATCTAGAAATGTGTCGTTTCTTATGCCCCAATTTAAGAAAATAGTTAGTAGTATTGTTAGGATAGAATTTAATGTAAATGGACACTTGTTAATAAAATAGGTGATCCATAACTAAATTAGGTTAGGAAACTTAGCTTATTTAAAGATAATTTCTCTATTTGCAAGTGTGTTGAGTTTTCATGTGTAAACTCCTACAAATAAACTATGTAATTTTTCTTTTCCTTATTAATAAAATTTGTGTCTGAAGACACTTCTGCTATTAGCTTATTCTTTTATTTATTGTCCTTTTTTTTCCTTGTAAAATTCACCAAAGTAAGGATGGAGGTCTACGTACTTCTCTTGCAGCCATAAATTTAGAAAATACTAAGCCATTAAAATACATCATCCAACCTTTAATGGTTGTCATAAGAAGTCTAGATTTCCTTCAACAAGCAACTCAACCCATCCTAGGCAAGCAACCTTCCCCAACCTCTAGAATCCATGTCCCTTGACTCAACACCAATTTGTCAAATATTATAGTTCATTTTTATAAATGGAAACATGACCAAGGCTATCAAAAGTTGGTAATGGGTTATATTTGCACTCAGAAAACTCTTTTTGGCTACATGCTAATAAGGTCACCGAGGTTTCGTTCATTGTATTTGGTGTGATAATATCGCTAGTATGGTTGATTGTTCTTCTTAGTTATTTCCAATAAAAGAATGAGGGATATCATCCGTCGGAAATTTCACAAATTCTTACATGGAAATCAAATGGGATAGACTACTCATGCATGACAATAGAACATCAAGTACTCAAAAGAGGATCTCATAAAATACTTTATGCAAATACAAAGTTGGGTTGTCTGAATACTTGTTATGCCATACCATACTAAATCTATGATTTGGACTATACCAGACTTTGAGAGGCTTGGAGTTCTCAAGGTTGAATGCAATCCTTTGGATTTTCTTCAATTTTGATGAGAGCATCATTTGAGATTGCTTGATCTGAGGGAAGAATTTGATCACTAATTGCAAGGAAGAGGGACCGAGTTTTCCATGACTTCATCTCTACTTATGTAGCCAATGCGAACATTGGAGCCACCAACATTATGCACCTCTAATGCAAGTTTGTTTTATGCTTCTTCAAATTTTCACGTTCAATCAGGGAAATCCTTTCCCTCATCTCTTTCAAACTTAAATTTTAGTTGTCTAACTTGGAAACCCTTTCCCTTGTCTCTTTGAGTTTGGCCGAGGAGGAGCCAATACCTTGGATATTATGCACATATCCCTTCAAATATCTACACAAGCACGTACTTCCTTTACATAATACATGCGTCAACACCCATAAATGAGTCAAGAAAAGTAATGTAATGAATACAAGGGAGAAATTAATTTGAGAAACGATTAATTAAACCAACCTGGGACAATTTTTAATATTTTTTTTTGATAAATCATCTGCACATGACCACAAGGCATGTCGTAGTTTCTTTGGAACAAATTTCAATAAAATTTCTCTTGATAAATCATCTACACATGACCACAAGGCATGTCGTAGTTTCTTTGGATCTCTTTGAAACTTGAATTTTAGTTGTCCAACTTGGAAACTCTTTCCATTGTCTATTTGCATTTGGACAAAGAGGAGCCAATACCTTGGATCTTGTGCACATATCCCTTCAAAGATATCCACAAGCACCTACTTCCTATAGTACATAATACTCACGTCAACAACCATAAATGAGTCCAGAAAAGTAATGTAATGAAGACATGGAAGAAATTGATTTGAGAAGTGATTAATTAAACCAACCCGGGACAATTTTCAATAAAAATTCTTTTGATAAATCGTCTGCACATTACCATAAGGCATGTCATAGTTTCTTTAGATCTATTATTTACTTCTTAAGCTTAGCCCAGACATCAATTATCATAGTTTTTGTCAATCTTCCCAATCTTGGGAGATACCCTATTGTTTAAACCCTTAACCCTAATGATCCCTTTCTTTCTACGTGTAAAACAAACACTAACTCGATAAACTAGTTAGGGTTATTCATCAACTTGGAAAACCACTCCTGCTATTAGCTCTTGAACTAGTAAACAACGACGAGATTTGAACTAGTAAACAACGACGAGATTCAAATTACAAATCTAGATAATTCAACTTTCAAGCCTGCCACTATTTCAAATCGAATTCGATGGATCCATGACATGGTAGATACATGGATGACATATGGTAGATGGGTGCGAGACAGAAAAAATTGGCAAAGGGTGGATAACAAAGGTTGGTAGACGATGAGAGATGGCCACGGATCTAGGGAGCAAAGGCCATGACGAAATTGACAGTCGACATCACGAAGAAATTTGAGGTTGGCGGAGAACGATTGCCCACGAGAAGGGGGCACAATAAATGAAGTCGAATTCATCGACTCGTTAGACTATGCCTTTTACCAAGTGAGGGAATTAATAGATATATTAGGAAAAGTGGAAAATTGCCAGAAATGCTTAGAGTAATGCCTCACAAGGAATGGAGATTGACAGTAATAGGCTCAACGATGGTCATGAGCAAGCATCCATGTGTTAGAAATGGTAGTAAATCATGGAAAAAATATCACCCGAGTATCATGGATTTAATAAAATATATGTCCAATTTTGAGACCAACACGCGTTCATGAGCGCTAGGTCTTATAGGCCAAAATGTTTAAGTTGTCAAATGTGGATGACAATTTTTCGAGTGGACAGGAGATATTGTGGACAGAGTTAAAATGAGGTCTCTAAACTGTGATATGGCAAGCTCAGGATGGCTGAACTGAAACGCAGAACATGCATGCAGGGAAAGGACACAAAACTACTGTGTCAAATTTGAGCAGGGCAGGAATATGCCTGATTAAGTTATACAATAATAATAGACATAATTTAGATAAACCTGGAATGCAAATTTATTCACAAAGATGTACATATTAATACATACTTTGACTCCTAGTTTCATATTTCAAGAGGTCTCTTGGACTTCTATGACTATTGGGTTCTTACATGCCAACCTTTAGTGGATTAGGTGTCCAACAACCCATATGACTATTGGGTTCTTACATGCCAACCTTTAGTGGATTAGGTGTCCAACAACCCATAATTTGGTTATAGTTGATGATTTTGTACTTTATATTTATTTAATCTATTAATTTTGTCCATAATTTTATACTTTATATTTATTCAATTTTTAAATTTTTATTTATTAAATTTTCTTTTAAAAACTAAAATTAAAAAATGAATCATTGTTAGATGAAATGATTTGACATTCATATATATATATTTTAATATTCATTTACAATTTATTGTATGTATATATCTATTTATTTATTTTAATTTAAATATTAATTAAAATATATAAAACTGACATTTATTATTTATTTTTCTCTATATTTTTCCATGCATTTAAAAAATGTTCAAGGTTATTTTTCTATATATTTTTCCATGCATTTAAAAAATGTTCACTCCGTTGAGTAATAGTAATTTTTTTTAAAAGAATTATACATATTTGTTGGAATTACAACCAAGGTCACTCACCAAAAACCAAATTCACTAACAAAAACTATAGCAATTAAAAAACTAAAATCCTACAAATGAAAAGTTAAAAATGGAGTTGTTTTTAATGTTACTTTTTGGAGTTTAAGTGAATTTTTTGGCCAAAAAAATTGATGTGAAATCTTGATTTGTGTTATTTAAACCGATTTTTTTGACTACATATATGGATTTTTTTGACTACATATATGGATTGAGTACCATGAAAACCACCAAAAACACTTAAATTGTGAAAAATTTACCCATCAAACTTCTGATTTCAATTAATTCCTTCTTAAATTTAAAGAAATTAACTCTAATAAATAAGAAAAAATATCATCAAATACAACTGCGTTAAAAATATAAACATCAAAGGTACTGGGTTTTGTACATTTGCACGAAAATATATGTACTTTAACCGAAATCACAAACGACTACAGGACACTTTAGGAGTACAGTACATCATACCACCACCGTCTTAGCAGAATAGTAAAACTGCTGGGAATTAAGTAGTAACAGTTTACATTACAGAGCACCACCGATTGCCTGAATCTGCATCACTGTTTTCCGAACTGTGAGACATACTTTCCAGTATGGCCTTGCAATCTGGGCATTCAGATGTTTGCATTGCTCCTCCACATTCACCCACCACGTAAAAATGGTCATTCTGACATTTATACCAGTGCCCTCTTTCTCCCATCTCCTTACTCTTAACTTCAATAACATGTCGTTCAGCATTATTCGACAATATCAGCCCTCGTTTGATTTCTGCAGTCTTTTCATGACCAGGGTTTCTCTGCAGAATAATGTCGCAAATCGCTGACCCAGTAGCCATGTCATTCTGAACAGAACACACCAATACCCATTGGAGAAGTGCATCAATGGCTAACTCATTCTCTGCTAATTTAAAATCTATGTTTTTGTTGGTTGAATCAGATTTCAGACCAAGTCTTGGAAGCTTTGCCATCATGATTTTATTATAGGTGCTGTGCTCTATGATAAAACTGAGATGTGGTATTGCCTCCGTATGGGCACGCAACCCACAGAGAGCACACGCCTGTCCCAGATGGGCTTCAAGGAGCCCTGGATTGCTGCTCAGAGCTTCCGTGAATTCTTGTCTCGCTGCCAAATATTTTTTCACCTTTAGCATATCGTTCCCTCTCTTCACTTTTTGGAATCCAATAACTCGCTTCTTCACTTCTTCAATCTGTTGCAACTTTGTCTTCACAATGTTTGAATATCGCAGCGTTCTTCTGATGGGCAATCTACATTCAGGACTGCGTAGCAAAGAAATTCAGAAGGTTCATATATTAATTAGAATAGAAAGCCATTGCACAACAGAAATATTTTGTTATATTTATATTACAAATAGCAGAACTTACCACTGCTTTAGCTTCACTGCAGTAACACCTGCATTGTCCATGTCCATATAAGTATCGAGCTCACTAACTTCAAATACATGTCGACATTCTATGAGCTCCACAAACCTGGCAGATGGATCATACTTGTCTAGAGCCACCAGCGTATTGTGATCTGAATTCTTGTGAGCGCAAACCCTGGAAACCCTGGGGCAGGGCTCCCAGCATACCCTGCAAACCCTGGGGCAGGGCTCCCCACATAGACCTAGGCAAGGATGGCCACACTTTAGATTTTTTGGGCAGGGTTGGTTGCAACGAGGTCTGGTGCATGTTTCATGGCAGGGGAGATCACAAGTATAATGCTCGCACTGCCATTGGCATTTTTCCATGCAGGGCGTGCATAAGCTTCCGCATATATGACCACAGATACTATGAAGGCAACTTTTTTGGCAAATATCTTTGCAAGGAGGACAGATGTCAGAGCAATCGGCCATGCATCTGTGGTCACATGGAAGAGACCTGAAGCACCTTTCCATGCAGGGAATGTGCGAAGTACCTTGCTTGCATGCCCTGCATGTTCCTCTGCAAATATGTTCACATCCTGGCCTCAGGACCTTACCACAGGGCTGGTCACAAATGAATTTACGGGGGTCTTCATAGCATGGCAACTCTGCCCGATGTCCACATGGCAAGGCTTTGATGACATTTACTTTACAGGGTCCGCAAGGTCTTCCACACTTTTGTTTACATGGATGACCGCATTGAAGTTGAATTGAACATAATTCGTTGCAGATGGCACCCCTGACAGGAGTGGAGCAAGGAAGAGTTATGCGGTGGCAACATCTAGGTTGAAGACTCTTCGAGACAGGGATCTGGCAAGGAGGACAATCTGTGGGGAAATGACAGATATTTGGGCACTGATGACCACATGTTTTCTTCGGACAAGGCTTGGGGCATTCGATTGAGTCATGGTCAGATGGATGACACTGACTAGGGCAAGCATGGCCGCATTTTAACTGATATTCACATGGTCTTCTGCAACCTCCGTCCTCCATTTGTCTGAAATCTTTGACTACAGAGACTTTTATTTCTGTTTGTGGATGCCTTTGGCAAGTCAGAGTTAATGCCGGTCCAATCGAATTGGAATTCTTTAATTTCTGAATTATTGACTCCCACAGAGTACTTTTAGATGCTAGAAGCTCTGCATTGCCAAAGATGTAAAGCCCTTTCTTGGCTCTCGACAGTGCCACGCAGACCCTGTTCTCTGTCTTGAGAAACCCAATATTTCCTCTTGACCCTCCAATTCCCGGTATTTTATTGCTCCTCACCAGAGACAATATGATAATATTGGCTTCTTCTCCCTGATAATTATCGACAGAACAAACTCGAGGGGTTGCTGAAGCGACATCATCTATCTCCTCGTTTTGGCTATTCCTGGGGCAAAGACGGTCATTTAGATCTCTTTGAATTTCAATCACCTGGCCTTTATACATTGTCAGAATTGTAATGTCGCTGTTCTTATATCCTTGTTTCAGAAGATAAACACAAAGTTCCACTGCAAGCTGCGCTTCGCTTACGTTAATCTTGCTCGTGGTATCTGAGACCTGGGATTCCATGGCTTGATGATCTAAGAAAAACACATCACTTTTAATTCCTTTGATGTTTTCATACTTGCTCACGCTACAGTGGTCCTGCATTGAAGGATAGATATCAGATATTAATCTTGAAATTTCAGGCCTCATTCTTCTTTGGCATCTTAGGGTCACATGCTCGATCCCTCCCCTTACCAATCTCTCAAACAGGGAAACGTCCAATTTGTATTTGGTGCCTAATTCATATTCTGTAAGAGAAGGACACAACTGCAAGTGATCACCCAGGAGAATGAGATGTTGGGTGAAGGAGCTGATGCAGGGCAAAACATGGGCCTCCAAAACCTCGGCAGCCTCTTCTATCACCACTATCTCTGCTCCTAATGCCTGGAGAATGTCATAATTTTTAGCAGCCCCAGTGGTTGTCATTCCTACAATCTTTGCTTCTCTTAAGACTTTGAGGCTGGTCTTATGATCATGTTGAAGTAGCCGATCACATACTTCTCTGTATCTCTCAGATAGAGGATGCAATTCCTCCTCAGCCCTTTCTTTAGCTTTCTGCAACCAATGATCATGCAGTTTGATCCTTGAATTTTGGGGCAACAGCCATAAATCCTGGGAACTAAGTATGTTGTCCAGAGATATATCTGCTGAAGAAGATTCATTCGACACTTTCTGCTTCCCTTTACGTTTCCCACCGTCTTTATCAGTCACTAGCTCATCTCCCGTCCCTTTCAACCATACCTCTTCTATTGTCTGATCATTAACTGAATCCCTGCTATAGAGGGATGCAATTTGCTGTTCTGAAGCTATACCCAATAGCATCCCCCTGGAGATTTGCGTTGCTCTCAGACAAATTGTACACCTATTGATCTGCTCTTCCACGTTCCTTTTAGTACGCATTAGTTCTCCGTGTCTACCACGAAGTGCTCCAGAAGTACTTGTACCACGTTTGAGCTCATTCAGGCTTCGCTTCAACATAATTTGATTTTTTGATCCACCACCGACTCGAACAATATTATTTTCTACTGGATAAATGGATTCCAGAAACTGATCCAGTGCATGGTTGGTATAACATATGACCAGAATAGGACCACGCTGGATGTTAAATAGGAGGATTGTGGCAATGGTTTTACCGACGAGGGTTTTCCCAGTTCCAGGAGGGCCCTGAATAATGGCCAGCCTCTTTGTCAGGCCCAGCTTCACGGCTTCCATCTGGCTTTCATCGAGGCTGGAATTCCACTGAGGCCATTTCTGCAAGATGTGGATTGTTCTTCTGCCCAAATAATTTTGGATACCTGGAAATGCACGTTCTAGATTATATGCATCCTTTAATTGCCTCTTTTTCAGATAACCTGGCTCCATAGGTTGGGGCTCTAATGATAGAAAGTGTTCCCAAAAAGGAAGCTCTTTCATTTCTGGCCGTTGAAGGCATTTCAAAACATGTACATAGGCTTCATAGTATGCAGTTGACTGGATCATTTCATAGGTTTTGTTCTTTTCCAAACTCTCAAAGTTATCTTCATTGCTGGCAATCAGCTTCAAAGCAACATTTCGGCTTTTGCTGTCTACGTCCTTGACAATTCCCCACACATAGTTCCGAAATCCATCGGAGGAAATGCACAGCAGTGAGCCAGACATCATTTGTTGCGATGAGCTCCAATCTGCTGCCTCCTCCTTTGTTTTTTCCAAAAGGATGCAGTGCTCCAGCCCTTGATCCCCACATTGGATTCCGGTAAATTTTACTTTCTTGTATCTAGTGATATTATCTGGAACTGTATTCTTGCGGAGACCTTGAATAGCACGTCTAAGTGAGGCGAAGCAATCCTCACGGAGCAGACGAAAGTGCGTGGACAAGTATTCGTCAATACTGTTGTAAGTCTGGCATACTCGGTTAATGGGCAATGGTTCTGGACTCTGGGAAGACATTTCATCTTCGGTTGGTAAAATTGGGAAACTCCCCACATCTATCGATCCCTGTGCATAACCATTTAGCGATGAGCGTTTTTTTTAATTATCTTTTGAATACAGTGTAAAGCAAATTTATAACGAATCTAGAGTGACATTCCAGAATTTGGTAAAACAATTCCAGAATTTGATGGACAAGAGGATAAAAAAGTGATTTCTCGTTTATTCGTTTAATTCTAAAATATTTTCAAAATTTTGTTAATATTTCTAAAATTTGCATTCAGAGCTGCAAAGTATTAATAACTATACACAGCACTGATCATTTGTTTAAATTAAGTTGTTTACTGTTACAAGAAAATAGAGCAATTTAATTAGGTAGCAAAGACTTCTTCCAAATTTGGACCAGAATATATTTTAATTAAAAGTAAAATTATTTATTATTAATTATTAAAAAATAGTTTTATCTTACCACTAAACACTATTATAAGTATATAAATTTAATTTATATATTTAAATAGTTGATAAATATTAGTAATCATAAAAAAAATATTTATATGACAATATATAAATTAAATATAAACTAAAATATTACTATAAATATATAAATTAAATAATTGATAAATATTAGTAATCATAAAAAAATATTTATTATTATATGTCATATAATTTATCGGCTAGGATTTCAGAGTTAAGTATATGTATTATGTGTAGAAAGGGGAAGATGTGATAAATCATATGTTTATGGAATATCCATTTGATAAGGCTATATGGAAAAGAGTATAATAAAGAAAGATACATTCACTAAACTGACTCTATATTTTTGAAGGCATGGATAAAAAATAGAAAATACAAGGCTCTCCCACTATGTGTGTTATGGACAATTTTGGAGGAGTTCCAATGCCATCATTTTTTAGCGGAAAAATCTTTAGACAGAAGAGGATGTCATTAAAAGGGTGGCTTTTTTCAAGGAGATCGAGTCTGTTCTGAATAATAAAGAATACAAATTTGGAAATCTTTCCTTGTGAGGCTTTTTGATGGTGCAAGTTTTAATAGAGTATGTGGATGTGGTGTTGTAATTTATTTAGAATAGGATAAATATTTCCATTTCTAGTGGGAGGGATTAATAGCAGAGTAGAAATCATAGCACTATAGAGAATTTTGTAGGCTGCCAAGTGGCTCCCTATTAACTAGATCCAGATTTTCAGCAATGCAAAGGAATTATTGATTGGTGAAATGTAGCAATGATTTTAACTCCTATACTGAAAAACTGGATAGCTCGAATCAAAATTTTGTTAGACTTTTCAGAATGTGAACTTTGATCATTTATAAAAAAAACAGAATGAGTCAGCTTATTTACTTTCGAAAATAAGTGCTGTTAGAAAGACATAAGTTTTTTTTTCTCTGCTTTTGGCAATAGATTAATGATAAATGCAGATACCATTGAATATTCATAAGAAAATAAAGAAATACAAAGACCAGCTGAGCGATGTAATAGAGTTTAATGATAAATGCAGATACCATTAACTATTCATAAGAGAATAAAGAAATACAAAGACCAGCTGAGCGATGTGATGTAATAGAGTTCAAAGAGATAAAGACAAGTTTCAAGTAGCACTGTTAGGGATAGTAGATGAGCAAAAGAATTCAGAATTTTTGTGCAAACAATATTAGCATAAGCCTGATAGTGCTTTATAAATATTATAGCAAGAAAAACTGTGTCCATAAACAAGTGCAAACAATATTAGCATAAGCCTGATAGTGCTTTATTAAATATTATAGCAAGAAAAACTGTGTCCATAAAAATGTATTTGGTTAAATTTATGGGAAGTGAGATGTAAACCTTGATTGAGCAGAAGGAATGAAAGCTCCAGGACACTCCAGAACAAATGTACTTCCTACCTTTTATTAATATAAAAAAGTAGCGTTTTTTTTTTTAAAACCAGTTATTTTGTGCATGTATCCACCTATTCCGGGTGGGTTCTTTGATGTGCACGTTTCTCAGTAACAGGACCGCTTCAACGGAAATTCAGATCAGCAGAACCCCATTCCTCCCTTCACTCCAGCGTCTAACAATGAAACCTGCGGGCCTTCATCCAGATTTTCCGGGTATTGAAAAAAAATCTCTCAATTTAAGCAATGTGAGGGCTGTTCGAAGAAGGGAGCCTCAGAAAAATTGAAGGAGGAGAGACACATGATTGACATAAATATGAGGGATTTGTTGAATGAATCAAACCCAATCGGTAAGGCGAGAATTTGTAATTTAAACGCTCAATATGTTTTGAAAGGGCGCGTGACAGAGGGCCAAATCTTTGTAAAAGAATCATATTCATATTTTACACAGGGGCGAAGGATTCCAGAGACTGATTCCTGGATCATTCAAATGTGGCGATGGGAGTTGGCTTTGAAACTTAAATGTTTCATGTGGCTGGTGTTCCACATGGGCTCGTAGGGGTTTTCAGGGGCGGTATTTGCTATCTGTGTGGCTGGGCGAACCAAGAGGTGACACTCTTAATTTGTTGTTACCCATTTGCTGTTTTTATATGGCAAGAGGTATTGGTGTTTTTCAAAATTCATGTCAGCAAAGAAAGTCAAAATGAAATGTTTGGGTCATGTTTGTAATTTTGGCTACTCTGATTGAGATTTAGACCAGTCAATGTGTTAATATTTGAGTCATGTTTGTAAAGTTAATGAAATATTTGAATCATGTTTCTAAGCTACTTAGACTAACCAGCAAATTAACATGTAAGTCGTGATTAAAAAGAGGTGTCAAAATAATAATCACTACTTTGTTCATGCAACGGAAATAAACAGTTGGTCTGAGATAATAGGCAAGTTTAAGAAAAATAAATTAAAATATATGAAAGTCTGAAATTCGCTGTTGTTTGATTTATGTATAAATCACAATCACTGGACTGCAATTGTCAAGCTCTCTGTGTGAGTTTATTTTCTGATAATTCAAACAGACTTGAACTACTGCTCCATTGGCATGTTTCTCTAGTGGATTAAGGGCCAGAATGAATATTTGATGTTTCTTTCATCTTTTTGGGTATACTAAAATTTTGGAACAAATAATCCCTGATGTGCGATATACATGTTCGAAGATTTCGGCTTTCCATTCAGGAAATCGGGCCTGCCGAGTGCCGACCAAAGCCTAATAGGCATATTTGTTCATATTGGGCAATTGGGTTGTCATGGCCGGTGGGGTATTTTGATGGGTATCATCTGGCGGGGAATGCGGATGCGGGGCTTACATAGTTCTGAAGCAAGGCCAATCTTATTGGTTTAGCTGGTATTGTGGTACAGGTTCAAATAGAGGCTCTGCTCTTTGCTCTTTGGGAGTTTTATGATGTGTTAGTGTTAGCTGGTTGGTAATTGAAGAGAAGAGATTGTGATTGTTAGTCGTTGGAGTAATCATGGTACTTTTATGGAATTGGTAATTTTTACTCTGGAGATTTTAAGTTATCCGTTTGAAAGTTTACCAACACTTTTGGTGTAATGGCAAACCTGTTCATAGTATCAGAGCAAGGTTAGATTCCTCCTAGCTGCTTTCTAGGGGGGTGTTGATTCCTAGGAGCTGCGTTTGAGAGGGGTGTTGGAATTATTACCACACCTTTATGAAATTCGTAATTCTTACTCTGGAGATCCTAGTTACTGATTTGAAAGTTTACCAAAACCTGCGGGTTTTGGTGTAACGGCAAACCTCTTCATGGTATCAGAGCCTGGACCAGGTTCCATTCCCCCTAGCTAGGTTTGAGGAGGGTGTTGATTCCCCCGAGCTGTGTGTTGGAGGGGGGTGATCCTAGTTACCGGTTTGAAAGTTTACAAACACCTGCGGGTTTTGGTGTAACTGCAAACCTCTTCATGGTATCAGATCCTGGACCCAGGTTCGATTCCCCCTAGCTGTGTTTGAGGAGGGTGTTGATCCCCCGAGATGCGTGTTGGAAGGGGTGATCCTAGTCACCAGTTTGACACCTACGGGTTTTGGGTTTTGGTTTGGTGATTCGTATTTGAAGGGATGTTTGAGGGGGGGTGATTAGTGATTCGTATTTGAGAGGGTGTTGGAGTAATCACCACACCTCTATGGAATCCTTAATTCCCACCCTGAATATCATAGTTAAACCTCTTCACTAAAATTTTGGTGTAACCATAAACCTCTTCACTGGCAATTCCAAATGGATGATTGAGTAAGCTTAGGGACCTTCCACATTTCGGAGTCTTTATCTTTTCCACTGGATGCAACGGATCAGAGTTTTGTAGAGGCAATTCAATTACATCACATTCACCCATGTTTTCAGAGAACAGAACATGGTGACAGTGTGCTGTATAATGATTTCATGAAGTGAACACAGTATTCATTGATCGCTAGGATAACTCTTACCTGGTATTGCTCTTCAGAATTTGAAAGTTGCTGAAGCCTTTTCATTTTATTTCGATATTCAACGAGCTTGCAAATTTGCTGATACAGTTCAAACTTTTCAGCGCCCTCGGGAATCTCATCAATTGCTTCTCTAAGAGTCTCAGCTGGAAGGAACCTCCATCCATCCGCTGTTCGATTCTGCATCTTTTCCAAAAGATGAACATTTGCTACCAAATGACATTTCACTCCCTGGAGTGTTGCTGCTGCTCTCTGATCGTGAAATCGCAGAGGAATTCCTAATTGAGCGATGGGGGCTGCAGCGTGTTGGATGATGACACATTGAGCTTGGACTCTAATACACATACTATATATCATCTACTGGGACTATATATGTTATTTTAGGAGATGGAAGAATTGTTTGGATAGTCAAAAGTGATATTCTTAGGTGTAGGTGTAGGAATTGTTTGGATGGTTAAAAGTAATTTAAAGTAATTGGAATATTTGGTGAAATTTTTTTTATAGTGGAAATAGATTTAGTATTATCACAAACACTTTTGAAGTACTAAAAATTTAAAAATTTCACAACTGTATTCTGTATTTACAAATTTTATCATCAAAATTTCCATAATTTTCAGAACAAATTTACAACCTGTTTACACTAAATGCTACTGGATGAAAGAAAGAAAGTTTTACCGTTTGTGATTCTAAGAAAAGTTGTAATAAAGAAAGAGAAACAGGGTACAATGACATAATCTGTGTTGCTTCTCAGGAAAGCTAAGTACACGGTCGTAAGGCAAGCGTTCCCCTTTACAGCTGCAAGCGGAAAGAATTGATTACAAATTTAGGAATATATGAATAATGCGGTGGCCAGTGATCAATAGTGAAAAAACATCAAGAACCTCGAAAAGTGAAGGTTCCGATTTCTTTTTCTAACAGAAAAACACAAAAAATGCTGAAGTGAAGGTTCCGAATTTTTTTTTCAAAAGGAAAAAAACGCTGTTTTATATATTAAAATATGCAAAACAGTATATGATATACATAGCGATACAGTGCATGGAACTGTACCAATGGAAAAATAGAGCATAGATGATGCAGTCTTATACAACGTTTTAGGCCCCATAATCTCCAGCAAAGAGTAACTGACGTGGGCCAAATGATGATCATGAATTCACAAAATATATCAGAAAGCTGGCTCCATAAAAACTAAACAGACCAGCAACATAATACCACGACAAAAACAAGGATCCAGAGAAGACCTGTAACTGGATCCGAACCCGAAAATATAAAGGCCACCAACTTCCAGGAAAGGAACAGAGATGTTCAAACATGAGGGAGAAGGAAAAACTGGCTTGTAACAGCCGCGTTTGCAATTTATGAATCATCCAGGGATCAGCCTCACTTGCTATTAAAAAACCATCCAAAACTGGCTCGCTTGGACCTGAAGAAGAAAGACTAAATGAACTGGCTCGCCTGCTTAAGGAGGATATCATCCAAGATAATTATGGCTCGCATGTGGAAAGTCCAAATACGGAACCACCTACGGTCCCCCAGAAGTAGCTTACACCTATGAGACCAGCAAAAGATACCTCCCATAGTTGTCCCGGCATGTGGAGAGGAATAGATAACGATTTACCATATGGTGTCACCCAGCAGCTGTTCCGTAAGGAAAGGATCATTTGTTGCTCGCAGAGAAATGCCAATATACCTGTGACAAGGGAGAAACCAGCACCCCCAGATTAACCCGCAGGAACAACCAAAGCAACCTTCCATCCCGGGGAGAGAGAGATCCCTGAAGCTTAATGATCAAAAGCCGAAGACACATAACCAAGTCCCAGAGGCGTCTTATTTTAGAGGGGTCGCCAATCCCTCTGATATTGAGAGACAGAATGGAAATCATGTCTCACCCCCAACTGGGCGTTTTGCTCTAAGGGCCCAGTCCATCTCCGAGTGCATGATAGGAATCTCCTGTAAGCTCAATATTTCCCCCCTAAAAAGCTCTTTCGTCTTCTTTTTCCCTCTAAAGTTCCTGGATCCTGTTTTAGTCGTCTTGCGAACAGTAATGTTAGCAGTAGACCTCGGCGATATAGTAGGGGACTTGTCAGAGGTCTTCCCGTCAAAGACAGTCAAGGCCGCAAGATCCAGATCAGGGTTCTTCAAAAGACTATCCAGGTCAATCCCAACTGTATTTTTGGGGGACTCGAATGTCTGGTCAGGATCGAAAGATTGATCATTGTATGGGGATGCCCATTCCAAGGCAGGCATCGAAGGAGAAGCATTGAGAGGGATGTTTGCAGTTTGATCATTGTTAATGGGAGGTTCCATATTGGAGCGAAGATGAGTATTATCGGGTTGGTCGCCAGCCAAACGGTGCTGTGTAGGCAGTTCCTTAGGGGAAGAGAGGCCGATATCAGACCGAGGGCGAGTTCGACATTTTGCAAATTGACCGCGTGCAGTGATATCGGTCAGATGGGAAGAAATGGGAGGAGGGGGAGTGTTCAACACATGGGCATCAGCTACAGATGAAATCGAGTGCTCGTTTGTGCATAAAAGAGGGTCCTCAGATGCCGATGTATATTCACGGGTTATATTATCCTTTGACCGACAAGGAGAGGAAGACGACTTACCCGGGGATGTCAGCACAGTGGAGGGAGACAGGTGGTGTCCAGCCCCCCTTGTTAGGTTGTAATTGCGCCTCCTTCTCGTCTTCGAGAACCTATCAAGGCAATCCCACTGTAGGTGGTCTGTTTTATAGCAGCATAGGCAGCGAAAAGGTATACCCCAGTAATCGACACGCTGTTTGTGTCGCCTTTTTACCCACACCAACTCCACGTCCCCCGCCAGCTCACGCATTATGGGAACCTCAATCAAAATCCAGGCAATGCGTTTATCCGGAATGCCAACACTCCTTGGGTCAACGTACCTAGTCGTTCCAATTGTATTCCCAATAGCAGTGAGAGCCTTCTCCGTCCAGTATTCTAGCAGGAGACCAGGCAATTTGGCCCATAAGAACTTGCCCCAGGGCGCATCCACAAGAGGATCAAAGCCCAGGTACCATGGCATAATCTGGAGATAGCTACGACCATGTACCCATACCCTGTCCATGACCTTGCCACAATCACGTTCATGCATGAAGTGTACAGTGAACCAATTTCCCATCAGCATGCTGATCTTTGGCATGTATCCAACTTTTTTGACCCAGCACCTCTGAGCCCACTCATACATATCGATTTCCTTTGAGTCGGCATAGATCCATTTGCCAACCAGCGCACGTTTTTGGAGGCTACATACTCTATCAATTATGTCCTCATTATCCAAAACCACCTCCTTTGTATCCAGTGCAGGTCTGAAAACATTTCGAACTTTGTCTCTCAGACTTCGAGAATTTCTCCGGCGATATGGCTGGGATGGTCCTTTGACGGGGATGTTGGTGGTTCCTTCAGCACCCGCCTTCACCTTCCCCGATCCATCCAAATCCCGCAGATGATATTGTGGAGGCCGAGGAGAAGTACTTACACACTGCTTATTCCTGCCACAAGTATGATCAGCCAGCAGAGTAGCAGCAATAAAAGCCTCCTGCGCGGACAAGTCAGAAGAAACGCTGTCCTTCCTCCAATCCAACGTTCCGCTGGCACACTGATCCATGTTGACCGCCAAAATTCAAAAAATGGGGAGATATGGAAAACTCTCTGAATGCAGGACGACAAACGGATACTTGGAGTAGATCATAAATGGAAGCAATCAATTCAAATCGTAATGCCCAGATAGCTCACTTCCAGAGACCCAATGCAAGTACAGAAAATCACGAGGATATCGACCAAAAGTCATATTCTTCCATTTTTAAAACTTGGTATGGGTAAGGAAGATCTGCAGACCCAGGACTACAACAGACTACAACAACCTTAAACTTATCTCATTAATAGAATTCACACCTGTCGATGTTCTGATGGAAAATAAAAAAATCCTTTGAGACGAGCGTTCTACAAGAACCATCAATAGGATCACATTTAGCGATGCTGACCATAAATGTGAACACCAAACAGGACCAGGCGGCGTAAATCAATACCCTTCCGATGTCAGGGGACGTTGAGAGACAAAGCCCGAGAAAAACTTTTCCGAGATGAAACCTTTTCAGATGAAGCTGGAAATAAAGAAAAGGCTAATCGGAAAAATCAGATAGCTTTCAGGAATGGCAGCAACAACAACGGTGACATCCAGGGAAAGCCCACCATCTCCTGCATAGACGGAACCCAAAACTCTTACAAGGTTGTGATATGAAAACCGAATCAACCCAACTATTCCAAATGTTATGCCACCAAATCTGAAAAGAATCCGGACTCCTTCAGAAGATCAGGTGACTGTATTTGTCCCAATATGCCCTCCTTTTGAAAAACACTTAAAAGATGTTTAAAATATGCCTCATTCCCTGTGCCTCCTAAGAGATACTTCAGAAATAGGAAACCATCGCATAACTCCTTAACGCCAACCCCAGGAGATCTTCACCTCAATGAATGGATTAATCAAGGTTAACAAAGCAAAATCTCTTTCAGTAACTAGCCAATGAAATCATGACAGGGTATCAGACAGGAAAACACTGGTTGAGATCAGCAAATACACTCCATCCATCAATAGATCACACCGGGACAACTCCTTAGGGACCTCCACTGTCACTACCAAGACTACCCCTCATCGGACCAAAAACTGACACTCTGAAGGTTCCGAATTACATATACATACCATCACTTCCTGACTCGGCGCAGAATTGCTCTCTTAATTATTACTATGTTTTTTAAAATAATTATTTGAAATTACATTGGAAAATGCAGAATAATGGAAATTACATTTGTGCCTTTCAGGCGTCATCCATTGCAATAAAATCGTAAGAGGGCAGGCTTTCTGCGCCAATTTATAATATTTTATTTTCTATCTTTTAATAAATAATTATTTGAAATTTTATTGGATAGTGAAGAATGACGTCACCTTTATTTGTTCCCTAAATAGGGCGGCGTATAGACGTCAGCCATTGTACTAAAATCCCATGCATAGTTTTCGAGAGCACAGGGGCCGCGCCCAGCATTTCTCCAAATCCTAAGCGAACCTGCTCTATGATTGGGAACAACTCAAAAACGATTCAACAATTGTGCACATATCAACTCATTATTTTTAAAGCTATGGTAATCAAGAAAGAGAAAGAGCCCAGTTTAAATAATTTATAAATTAGTTTAAAAAATAATAAAAACTTTGGCAAGATTATGATAAAATATAGTAGAAATTTTTGAAATCTTAGTTATATTTGTCAAACTTCAAGATTTTGGGTGCCTCATGGGTTATGGATGGTGTTGATTCTATTTCCACCATTAGAAAAACGAATAAAATATTTCAACATTCTGAATTTTTGATTTTTTTCTTTAACTGGATTCCAACAAGAAATCTGCAGCCAAGGCAAATTTGTGACCTTGCAACATCGAAAGAAAATCTTAATGTGATCAAAATAAAAACTAACAATTGCCCCAAAAAGTATTTCATTTTCATTATCAAGCAAATAATTGATAAATGCAAAACACATATATAGCTTCTACAAACTAAACTAATATTCACTTTGCCAAAACAATATGATATTGAAATAACAACAACTAAAGAAGAAGTCCAAAATTGAGGAGGAGCTTGAAGTAAAAGATCCAGAAGTGAGGCTAAGAGAGTTGCCTACATAGCAACCTAGTATTATGATGCAGTTGGAGAATCCTGAATGGCCATTTCCTCTTCCAACATCTATTCACTAGTAAAATAACTTATTGAAAAAGTTTCATCTCAAATAGCTCTACAAGAAAAATACCAACTTGTTGAAAAATTTCCATCTCTTTTTTTTTTTTGTAAATTCGGAGGGATCTTGCCATTTCTATTATATTTTAAGACAAGTTACAAAAAATATAAAGTCATTCTAGACCTCAACCTGCCCGAGAGGGAAACCAAGTTTATTGGCCTTCTAAAAACATGATTTGCATCCCAAAATTGGAATTGTCTCTTGCGTCTGTGGTTTGCTTTCACACTACAACATAAGGGGGGGTTTTAAGACAATATTTAAGACAATTTTTGGGTAAATTGTCTTTACTTGAGACAAAAGAAAACTTGTGTATTGTCTTAAATATTGTCTTTAAGCGGGTGTCTCAAATTAAATTGTCTTAAAATTAAATTGTCTTAAAATATTGTCTCTATAAAGACAATATATAACACAAGCATTTTTGTCTCTCCAGAGACAATTTCGTTTTTGTCTCTTATGAGACAATTTCATTTGTCTCTCCAAAGACAATAGTTGGAATTAAAATAAATCAATATAAAAATATTTAATTAAAAAAATCTACAATATCATTGGATAATTCATGTTAGGGTACAGTGGAATCGAACCACCAACCTCCTGCATAGCAGGTGCTCTTCCATTGAGCTAGCACCCTTTAAAGAATTATGTGAAGAGTTATGGCAGTCCATTTGTCTCTTTGAAACCAAGAACTCTAAAAGCTTTAGGAAGTCCATATGAACAGGAATAATGGAATGGTTATTCAAGGATCTCTTTAAAAAAATTAAGAAAGAAAAGAGAAAAAATTAAGAAAGAAAATAGAATGAATTATAAAAAGAACCATATATCTTACATCATGATTCCCTTCATGGCCTGCCAAATTCTTACATTCCTCCCCTTCATTTCCCTGGTCTTGGCGTAATTCGAGAGAAAAATATGTTCACTTCTCAGCGCAAACATGGTTACCCATACCATAGTGATCAAAGGAATGGCCTTTCTCTAAAACACATCGCCAAAAGCAATCGGAACATTTGCAACCACATACAGAGTCCCTGTTTCAATTCTGCAAGAGCCAAAACTGCCTCCAGTTGTAACGTTTGCACATCATCATTTTCAGAAAATTCTGCCGTGTTGCAGCAAAGCCACCTTTGAACTCGATCACACAGTCTATCATCCAATGCCTCTATGAAGTCCTGAAATTTAGAGTGCTATAAATCACCACTTTTGCCTCTTCTATCCAAGACGTTTTCTAGTACTGATCTGAGATGACTTAAAATCTGATAATTTGATCTAGATTCGTCTAGAGGCGCAAGCTCCAGGCCAGTATCGTGCAAATCAATGAAGAGGTCCCCAAGTACTATTGGTGCATCACTTACCTCTTCCTGAGAGTCAAAATTCATAAGCACCTTTTTGTCTCCTGCCATAGAAATGCACCTTTTTGTCTCCTGCCATAGAAATTAAGATCACAAGATGAGATGACACAGATAAAGGCTTCAATTGTGTATTTATACACAACTCAAGTGAGGTATCCCTCCAAGAGGGGTTTATGGGCCCACAAAACAAGGGCACACACACCAGAGGGTTATTCAGTTTACATATCAAGTTTGACTACGTTGACCTTAACCATACCTAGTAATACAATAAAACAATAAGAATATGACCTTAGTCATTATTACAAGTTATGACAATAGTGAGTTGTGGACACATGTACATTTACACTAATAATCTCAACAATTCAACGGATGAGATGACAATTATGGAAAAGCACAAAATTTGAGGGATCCACTAAACCTGCAAAACTCAAGCCCTTTTATGAAACCCATTTCCTAGGTAATTGAAATCCATTTCAGCCATAATAATGAACCTAACAAAATATTAAATAAATCAACATGAATAACATCAAATGCAAAAATGATATGGCATTCTTGATGATGATGACTTATGGTTTTGAGATGATCATCACAAAGATAAATCTGTGACTCAAATGATTTTACAAAACAGTTATTGCTGATGCCTTACGGTTTTAAGATGATCATCACAACAATAATTTTGTGAATAAACTGATTTTACAGAACAGAATCTGAAAAGATTGCGTTAGAAAAGGGCCAAAAATGTGTTCATATATATTTCTAAATATGCTCACTGAATCTTATGAAAAGGGTCAGTTAGAGCAACAAAAACAATTTTTCTCAAGTAACTAAGTACCTCTTGACACGTATTATGATTTGTCAGCAGAAGTAAGGTTTTATTGACATGGAAGCAAATCCTGTAAATAAAATCAGTTAAAAAAAGATCTACGATTTATGGTTCAATGCCACAAAAAGGGAACAAACTAACCTTGAGCACATGGTCCAGCAGTACCCTCACTAAGAACAAGCAATTTCTTGAAAAATGTGGAATTTCTAAACATCAACAACAATGATCTATGATTTCTGGTTCAATGCCACAAAAAGGGAACAAACTATCCTTGAGCACATGGTCCAGCAGTACCCTCACTAAAAACAAGCAATTTCTTGAAAAATATGGAAATTCTAAACATCAATAACATCATGCAGTATTTTGGGCATTTCACAGATCGAGCAAAGGAAATATGGGACAGGTATAATAATTTATGCCAATTTAATTCATGACACTTTTTAAAAGGGAGATACTCAACAAAGGTAAGAAAACACGAATTAATGAGCAACTATCGAAAATAGAGATGCAACAAATTATAACACGGCAGCAGGTAATTCAAATTACCAGGGAAATGATTAAAGACAACATGATCAAAACATAAAAGACATACAGATACAGGAAGGAGATTCCTTTTGAAATCGAAGTATTTAAACAAAGAGATGTGAAAATAAGATGACTGAGACCATACATAATACAACATAACAAAATGGCTCAGATAAGCTAGTAACGTTGGATCCTACCATCGTTTGAAAGGTATAATGATCGGTTCTACCTGAAGGTTGTTCAATAACACTGCAAAAACATATATGCACAATTACAAGCCCATACGAAAGTATCAAAACTGTTCTTAAAAGGATCCCATAATATTATGCAGTATCTCCTGAGTTCTGTAATATCTGTTACTTCTAAAATCCATATTTTCATCCAGTCGTAATAAAATCAATTACCCAGAATAGGTATTTTGTGTTATATTTTGAGGGGACAAATATTCAGCTATATACATCATAAAATCATATCCCACTCAGGGTAAAAGTTTTCGACCTGGACATAATCAAACAAACAATTTCTTAATATTCATAGAAAACACAAGCTGACTGCATATGCAACACAATTCAAAGCATACGTGACCTGGAGTATACTCCTCACCAAGCTAAAAGTAGAAATCAGAAAATGATAAACTTTAAATTCCCAAATCTCTCAAAAGTATTCAAATTCAACCTAACTAGAAAATACAAGTGCCCGCAAACATCGAAATTTGGGTAAAAAAAAAGACATGAAAAACACACTGTCCAGAAAAGATACGGAAAACCCGAACAGATGATGACGAAGTCAGTGTAAAAAGATAGCCAAAAACCGTAGAAGTCCTTTTTTTCTGCTGACAAATAACAAGGGCCTCAAAATACTTACTGAAGCAAATCTGGGCATGTTAGCTCTGGAAAAGCCAGGTGAATGCAAAGCAAGAGGCAGGAAAACACTTCCAAAGAGGGCTTTGCCACCAAAAGACAAAAATTGTTCGAAAAATGACTAAATCTGTGGCGTTTTGGATACCGATGCAGCAATGTTAAGTGGAAAAGGATAAAGAAAATGGAAAATTTACCTGGTTACTGCAATCTAGCGACTTCGATTACTTCCTTTGGGATATCTGAGGCTTTGAACCTGCGACCTCCTCTTCTCCTATTCTTTAGGATTTCACCGGCCTAGAACCTGCGATCTCCTCTTCTCCTCTCCTCCCTGTCCAGAACCCCCTACCAGCGTTTCGCTGATCAATTCCCTGCTCTCGAACAAGAACACGTCATCCGGTCATCCGGTTTACACATTGTGGAAAATTGTCCCGAGACAAATAGAAATAAATTATAGTCATCCCTGACTAATGATAATGGTTGAATGTCAGAGCCGTTGGATGCATCTTCCTGTTCCCCGATCCGACGGTAAGAATGTGTGAATGTCAGTGGGAAATTGAATTTGGTGCCCGCTTATTTCTAATCATCTTTTCATATAATTTTGTAGCTATTTCTGGTCGACCTGCATAGCAAAGTCCTTGGATAAAAGCATTATATAATTTGGTATCGGGGGATAAACTCATTTCATGCATATCCAGCAGTGGAAGAACCTGATCTGCATGACCTGTTTCACAAAGAACATTAATCACAGTTTTGAAAATATTGCAACTCGGAGAGTAGCCATATTTCCGTATGGGAGCTATATCCATTGATGCCATAGCTCCCTCAATGGTTTCATGGACGCGAGCACCCAGGCCACCTCATTCTGCGTTTGAGAATCTCAAAGGATGGACTCTGCAACAAAATCACAAGATCGAATGCCTTCCACATGGAAAACAAAATCAGAAGATCGAAAGCCCTCCGCTTGGATGGATCGATACAATCTTATTAAGTGATACATATGAAATAGCTAAACATAATTAGTAAATGTACTAGAGTAAAATGTCATGGGGGATTTATAAGCAGAGTGACCCCAGTTTCTTCCCCAACCAGTGTAATCAGTCAAACTCTCCTTGCGAACTAGTACCATCTGTTTCAATGGTTTCTACTTCCAAGGATTTGCAAGATTGTGAATCAACTGTTTTGACCATTGGAAGAGTATGGAAACCCTGTAAAGTAGGGAGAGCCAACCACTTAATCACTCCTAGTTAGACCAGCAATAATACTCTCTAATTCTGCTGATGTACAGATACTAAAAGCAACTGTGTACATTCTTTCAGAACTTGTATCTGCAAGTGATATTGTGGCTCAATTTTTTTCCAAGGCAGACTCAGATTTTGAGTGTACTCAAATTGAGCCTTTCAATATGTAATTGGAGAAGCGCTCAAGCAAACCGACTCTCCACCAGCACACAACTAACAAGTGTAGCTAATAGCGATGATTAATTTCACAGAATCGTCCATGGAAAAGTAAATTAAGAAAGTTGTGCAAAATGAAAGGCAAAAGAGACTGAATGGCATATAAATTGGGAATGTTGGTTTCACAGGATCACTTATGAACAAGTAAGATTGAGAAAGTGATGCAAAGTGCAGTGTACCTTTGCTGCTTCTGGCTGTACCCCTCTCAGCACCACTTTGCAAGATCCAACAAAAACCAATAGTGCCTTCATGCATTGCAACTTCTGCCCTAACAGGATCAACAATTAAAATCTCAGCATTAATCACCACAAACATTGCAAGTGCAATGACTGCTCTCCATAACTCAATGCACACAGAACCTTTAAGATCTCCAAAATCAACGACTTGAAAGCCGCATCTAGGGCTATATCCACCACAACCAATATCGGAAAACTGAACCAGAGTTGCGAATCCATTGTCCCCTTTTGGTTCTATAACCTACCACAGACAAAAACCTAAGAGTCGATGCATTTCCTATCCAATCAAAGGGGCTATTATCCAATCAAAGGGGCTAAACTCTGAAATGTTCTTGGCACTGCCCCCTTAGAAGCTTCCACTCCACAATTTGTTAGACACATTGGTAAAGTCCAGAAGCATGACTAAGACCCTAAAAACCTGGGCAAATGGAGGAAGGCTAGCCCTATCAAATGGAGGCGAGGTTGACCCTGTCACTGGAGGCGAGGTTGGCCTTGTTCCGAGAGAGAAAACAATGTAACAATGCTTCGTCGGAAGAGTCGACCAGTCTCTCTCGCGCTCCTCTCTCGACTTGCTAGGAACAATTCCCTGTCTCCAACTTTCATCGTGTATATTTTCCCTCTTCTTTTTCATCATTTTGCCGCTCTTTCAATAGATTGTTTTAATTTCTAAATTACCACAATTAAAATAGTTTTATTTTTTAAACTAAAATAATTATAACTCTATATGCGCAGGTTCTTCGAATGTGGAGAAGTTTTATTGTAAATTTCTAATTTCTATAGGTTGCTTTTTTACATTCTGAATTAATTAAACTAAAATAATTATAACTCTACATATGCGCATGTTTTTAAACTAAAATAATTATAACTCTATATGCGTGTGAAGAGGAGTTTTATTGTAAATTTTTAAATTAAAATAATTATAACTCTATATATACGCATGTTTTTAAATTAAAATAATTATAACTCTATATGCGTGTGAAGAGGAGTTTTATTGTAAATTTTTAATTTCTATAGGTTGTTCTTCTGCATTCTGAATTAAACATCAAAATCATATTTTCTAGTTTTCAATATATTTCCTTATTATAATTTTGATGTAATTGGTAATTTATTCATGTTTTGGATGCAATTGTTAATTTATTTATTTTTATTATTATAAAATTAAAATGAATATTTTATCTTGTATATTAAATAAAATAAATTGAATTGTGATAATTTTTAGTTTAATTTTTAGTTAAAATAATAATTTAGGATTTTAAAACAAAATATTAGTCGCCCTTTAAAAAAGTTGTTTTAGAGTGATATAATTGTTATGTAGAGTAGTGATATAATCGTTATGGTTGTTTAATCATTTATTGTTTTTATAAATAGAGGATTACTATTTTTTTTATTCATGAGGATTATTTTAAGATGTTTGTGCATAATTTAGGTGTAAGTTTAGATTAATCCAACATAAAATGTTGTTTTTGAGTGCTTTAAAGAGGATAGAGATTGAAGTACAAATTCGATTATAGAGGGAGGTGATGAGTTTCTTAATTAAAATACTTGTAGGGATTAGATGGAAAAGAAGAAAAGAATATGCACCTTATATGAAAGTAAAATTTAAATAAGTGCACTTTAATGACAACACAATCCTTGTAGCATGATAACATATACGAAAGACAATCCTTAGAATCCATTTGATATGTGAATAAAGTGTTAGAAAGTAAATCATAAAGACATTGTACCATGGGCTACCCTATCAAGCTCTTACATGTAGTAGTGGAAGTGCTCTCAAGTCTAAACTGGACGAGGGTAGGTGATGAGAAGCTCTTGACACCTTTGTAAGTAAATCCACCCTCTAGAATGAGGACTTGCACCTCTCCTTTATAGAACAGGATGAGAGGAGAGATAGTGTAGTCGAGGAAAGAGAAGAGGATCAAATTGTGGGTTAAAGGCTTGTGTGCTAGATCATTTTGGATGTCACAATTCCTCTCTAGTGAATTTTCTCTCCGTCAAAACTAGATTTGTTGAAAGTACACACCTTCTCAAAACACTTCATAGCTAATGTTTTTCCTTTAATTGACAAATATGTGGAAATTATCTCTAGTGAGGTGCATGTCTTCTAAAATATGTGTTGTTTTAGCACATAATACTCATGATAATGCATTAAATGTATGAGCAACAAGTCAACACAACATCGTGGCACTGCTTCTCCACGATATTTATTTTTTTCTTATTATGAAGTTCCAACCTACTAGAAATAGTTCAATATGATGCCCCCTTTGTAATAACTTGTTGTTTTCATTTAGTAACCATATATATCTATTGATTGTCCTTTGTATGGATGAAATACAAACATTTCCTAGAATTATCCTCCTTGAGCACACCCTATCCAAGACTTGAATGGTTGAAACACGAAATCTGCCAATAATAATCCCTTTTGACTACATCACCTCTCAATATTTGCCTTTCTCTTTGTAATAATTAACATGTGTGGATGAAAGTAGATATAATTCGACTTCATGAAGAAAAACAACCTTGCATATATGGCTAGGTTGAATTGCATCATTACCCAGTTAACCCAGTCATTATCATCCTCCTTAACCTCAGTCCTTGCATCCTCCTTGATTGCACATACAAATCAACCCCTCTCCACTCCTTCAATCGGGATGAAAAGGATTCAATTTCAATAGGAAGAATTGACAGGATGAAGAAACTCGAGTAAGTCGCAATCCCTACATCCTCCTTGACTATTCCTGTGACTCAACTCGCTCAGCTCCTCCTCATCTCCTTCAACTGGTATAAAAAGGCTTCAATTTCAATAGGAAGAACAGGCAGGATCGGGAACCTCGAGCAAGTTGTAGTCCATGCATCCTCCTTGGCTTCGTCTGCAACTCAACCCCTTTAGCTCCTTCAACTTGGATTAAAAGACTTAAATAGGAAGAAATGGTGGGATCAAGAACCTCCTGCAAACTACAATAGGAAGAAATGGACGGATCAAACTGTGCCATTCAAAACAACAATATAACAATATTTTCTCCCATGGGGTATAAAAAAAAATGTTGAAGCATTTATTCCATATTTGAAATTTTAATAGACGAGAAGCTCAATGATATATAGACAATTTAAATGTGCTTTGTAATAAATTAGAGGTTTGTAATGAACATTGCAAATATGACGTTTGAGCTTAAATTTATTGGAGGAGAAAAGGACATACATGTTGTGCATCTACAACACAAAACCACCTACATATTGAATGGTAAGTCCTTCATACAAATAAGAGGAAACTACCACCAATTTTGTTGGGATCATAACCTAAGAGGAAATAAATTTTAAAGGAAACTGCTCAACCCTAGCAATCTCTCGGTGCATATAAAATTTTTACAATGGCTTGTATTTATTACTTCAATCAATTGTAAAGGTGAGAAATTTACTCACCGATAAAAATTGGGCCCTTGAAATATGAACCAAAGGGGAAGGTGCAAGATTTTATCCTATGTACACCCAGCCCTGCACTCTGTAGCAAGAGGAAACCCAAAGAAAATATGGAAATGAGAAATGAATGTAAGAACAAAGGTAGACATCCAATTAATTGCAATACATAAACCCAAAAATCACTTCCCACCATACCTCTAAGTCTTGCTGCCCCATGGGTGATGGTAAATGATGGTGAATGACCATGATATCAGTAGTTGTTTCCTTATATATTTGTAAGGAAAGTTCCCAACTAATGAACGAGTCTTGTGCCATTGGTATTGGGGCAAGCAAGTTATCTGCCAAATATATTATGGAGGTGTGAGTAGAAATGTCCACTCTCCTCTGATACGAGACATGTCATCATTGTTTAAAGCTTGGTCTTCACAAACAGATCTGTCTAGAGCATTACAAGGACCCATCAATATTTTTCTCAAAAAACCTCTAAATGATAAAACCTCTGACTTTATAAAGGGTGCACCCTAATGCTACTCATGGTATGTTTCGGTCTTTCCAGATGATGTCCCCATTCATATTCGGGAGAACTAGAAATGAGTAATGATCTCATACAAATCCCAGAGGTTTTTACTATCTTTACTTTGAACAAGGTCCTACAATTCGAGATTGAGTAATATATGTTTACTCCAAACTCTTACTCGCTGAAATAATAAGGGCAGATAGGAGAGTTGTCTTGTGTCAAACCCTTTGAGTGAAAGCTCTGTTCATTTCTCTTGACAATAATACCACATGAGTGCACCTGAAAAATAGAATATTGCAAGGGCCTTTGAAAGGGGAATTTATAAGCCAACACCTCTCATTATGTTTCCTAGCAAGTGATTGAATTCACAAATGAGGACTTTTTAAAATGAGGGTTTTTTATATGACTGATGAACTCGACACTCCTCAGTTTGGGCTCTATATTCATCCCGTATACCATGTTCATACAATGGCACGATGGCACTCGAGGAAACTTTGGAATGGGAAATTCCCCAACCGCATACCCATTGATGGCATGCAAATATGCCATAGATCAAAGTATTATAACCCTAAACCTTTTATGAACTGAAACAAAAGGAAAACCCAGTTAACCCAGTCATTATCATGTCCCCTTAACCTAAGTCCATGTATCCTCCTTGATTGCACATACAACTCAACCCCTTTCCACTCCTTCAACCGGGATGAAAAGGATTCAATTTCAAAAGGAAGAATCGACAAAATGAAGAAACTCGAGTAAGTTGCAGTCCCTGTATCTTCCTTGACTATTCTTGTGACTCAACCTGCTCAGCTCCCCCTCATCTCCTTCAACCGGGATAAAAATGCTTCAATTTCAATAGGAAGAACAGGCAGGATCGGGAACCTCGAGCAACTTGTAGTCCATGCATCCTCCTTGGCTTCGTCTGCAACTCAACCCCCTTGGCTCCTTCAACCTGGATTAAAAGACTTAAATAGGAATAAATGGTGGGATCAAGAACCTCCTACAAACTGCAATAGGAATAAATGGTCAAATCAAATAACACTATTCCATCACTAAGAAGCCTTGGTTTGCAAGGCATTGATTCACATATGGAGAGATATATCATCACAAAGAAAGAAGAGGAAGAAACACTTACTAATGTGTTCCAATTGTTTGAGCTAGAGGAAGGTAAAGTAGTAGACATGATATAGCCTAAGAGAAGTGGATCCAATCCAAACCAACCACCCTATGAATTTTAAAATCCTAGAGGTAATCCCAACTTTTCATTATACTTTTGACTTTAAAGCACCTTTTCTTAGTCTCAATAAATGAAGTAAATAGTCTCAACCCCTTGCAGAAGGAAATTTGAGAAAAAAACAATTAGCATGAACAAACAAAGAATCCAATGAGCTGAGCTGAGATGGGTCTCCCTTTATAAACAAGCATCCATAGGCTTGTTAGAGTTAGTATGAATCTTTACTAGAAGGTGAGTAGTCTTCACATCACCAACCACATCTAATAGAAAGGTACCAACCCCTACAATAAAAATTATGTCTCCAAATAAGGTGTAGTCAATACCAATAATATCATCTTATGAATCTATTACAATAATATTTGCAAATTAAGTTTCCATACATTTGTGAAAGAAAAAATCCATCTGGATAGCAAAAGAAAGTCTTTTTTAAGGGCTTAAGAAACCCCCTTGGAGGAGACAAGAAGGGTCTAAAACCATAGAATACAAGTTTATCTATGAACCCTAGTTCTGCAACTCTTAAGAGAAATGTTAATAGTCAATATTCTAATCTTAGATGATATCCTAATCTCAGATCAATCTTCGATAACATTTTTTTTCCCTTCAATTGATTGAACAAATCATCAATCCTCGACAACAGATACTTATTCTTAATGGTCGCCTTGTTCAATTTCATGTAATGAATGCAAAATCTAAGAGTACCATCCTTCTTATTCACAAATAATACTGGTGTGCCCCATGGTGATTCACTTTCCCTAATGTATCCGTTGTCCAACATTTCCTTGAACTGCAACTTTAGCTCTACCAACTGTGGAGTGCTCATCTTGTATGGTTTTTTTGATGTTGGTGCTACCCCTGGTACCAAATCAATAGAAAAATACACTTCCCTGTGAGGAGAAAACTCTGAAATATCTACAGGAAATGCATCTTGAAACTATTGTAAAACTGGGTACTTGCTCAAGATATCTGCATCCTCAACTTTCTTATCTTTGTCACTAGAAACATGTACTGCAAATAACACACATTTGTTCTTGCAACTACACTTTGTTTGCATAGTTGTCACCATTCTAATTGATGTTTCCTTCTTCTTACCTTGCAAGAATATCTATTCTCCATTGTCATCCAAGCACTCAATAGCTTTGTCATAGCAGACCACTTTGGTCCTATGGAGATACAACCAGTCCATACCTAAAAGCATGTTATATGAACCCAATGACAATACATTCAAATGTGTTGATGTAGACATACCATTCAAATCAAATGCATAAGATCTTACCCAATGATGAACTCGCTTCTTTGTACCTGTATCCAACTGCACTAACCAATCAGAAATATGTCATTTCTTGTTGTTTTGAAGATTATTCTTTAGATGTGTGCCAGGCTGTCATTAAGAGTGTCTTGAAGGATATAGAAGAGACAGAGTGGGCTGTTGCAAGTCTTCTTGGAGCGATTGGAAATTGTTCCTTCTGAATGAATTGAGTGCCTGTTTGTTGTAGATGAGATGTTTAGATTGGCCCAATATTCTAACCAGTTTAATCAAAAGGCTGAGCTGTGGAGGCGGATCAATTGTGGAGCAATAGCAGTTATAGTGAATTACTCCAATATATGAATGAAAATTCCTATAGAGACTATGAGCCTCTGGTTAAAATGGCAAGTTTTCAGTTTTCAGTAGAGACTATCAGTCTCTAGTTAAAATGGCCAATTCTTTGTTTTGTAAAGAGAAAATGGTTATGGTGTGGCCATTTGGTTAAATCAGTTTTCAGCAGAGACTATGAGTCTCTGGTTAAAATGGCCAATTGTCTGTTTTGTAAAGATTTGCGAGTATTTTGGAATTTCAAAATTTTGTAAATGAAGAGCTATGACGAGTAGAGCCATCCTGTATAAATAAGATTCTGATTACATGAATGTCAATGGTACAGGGTTCTGTCACGAGGGCATATAAAAACTATGAGAAACTTCTATGAATCTATGCAAAACTGTATGTATCAGTTTGCAACAGAGGCTTCAGGAAAATACAGTTATTCTTATACAACATTAGAGGAAAAAATCAAATCTAAATAACTAACAAACACATCCATCAAAACAAAAAAGAGCCCTTGTTGAAGAGGTTAATCCCCTCTGCGGACAGAGGCGATCCCTACTAGCCCAGACCGGGTCTAGCAACAATCAATCACGCTACAGTACAGGTTCTTAATTGTAAAGAAACCGACTTGCGATGAAGGCTTACCTGGAATCCAACGCCGTCGTTTGTAGAAGCGTTCCTCAGCTCTGGCAGATCACAATCCTCACGATCTCCGTGATCGGACACCTGCACACGCAAGAAACGAAACAAACCCAAGCATAAAATCCAGTATATACAACTATATGTTAGTCGAAAAGGACATAACTCATGAACATTATCAAGAACAAGAGTGGAACCATAACAAATAGTCGCTTCTATTAATGAATCAAAAGAAGAATACAACCATAGCTTCGACGCAGCATTCTCCTTTACCGGGTCGTCAGCAGAACATGTCTCGATAAAGCATGTCAAGGATGGGACAAGCCTCTCTCTTCAGCTATTTGACAATAGTCTCCTTGCTTGGATTTGGCCTTAAGGGAATCAAGAAGGCTCTTGCAGCATAAGGATGTGGAAGCTCTTGGGAACTTGGAGATTTGGAGATTACTTCCAAAAACTAGCTTGCAAAGGAGATGAGCAAGCTTTTATAGATGGAGGAAGGGGATTTGGGATCCCTATAATTATGGGATTGGCCCTATCATCAAGGAAGCTTCCATGAGAGGTAGCAAACCACTTCCTCTCTATGGAAATCCGTAGCCAAACCTCCCAACTCAAGATAGATATTAGTCCATGAATTTGTTAGGACGAAACTTCCGCCATTTATTTTTAAAAAACACCCCTTAATATGGTTGGCGCGGGTATGGCTCTGTGACAGAGCGCCAATCGGCGCGCCCTCTTTGGAGGATTTTCCCCCTTGGCGTGAGGGCTGAACTGTGAAACCACGCTAATGGAAAAAGAGCTATTTTTAGGGTTTTTTGCAGGGAGATGTCTTCAGGGAAATGAAAGCTCATCTTCAGAGGGATATAATGAAAGTGTTTTCAAGGTTTGTTTATGCTCATAGGTCACGGAATGAGCCCTCCAATGTGTGAGATGGGGAATGGTAGGGACGGTGACAAATTGCTGTGTAACAGCCCTGATCCAAACGAAGGAACTATCCACATCTTGAAAATTTTAGGGTAAAATACAGGCAAGGAAATTTTCAGACATCATCATGTTGAGTTTTACTTCACTTAATGTCGTAAAGACTGGCAGGAAGAGCATTAGGATGTGTATGGAGACTTACTAGGTTTGAGAGTTATGAGAGTTGAGAAGTGTAAATGCACAATCTCTGCATGTTTGGGGATGACCCACATGTTTTCTCAAAGCCTGCTCATAATTTTCATCCTTCCGAGCTGCTTCCAACATCTTTACAACTCTAACTAAGAGAGCTCAAACACCTGTATCCATAATGGTTGCTACCCAAAACTGTATCGAGAATGGTTGCAATGCGCGTTGCTCTTTCCCCAAGAAAACCCAAATGCTTAACCAGCTTCTGCTAAGAAACCCCAAATGCTCAAACAGAAATGAAATAAAGGTCATTCACGCCACTTTTTCTTTTCGAGCCCTTTACATATTTTGTTATTTTTTTCTATTTATTTAATGGGCCCTAAGTTTGGGTATGAATTTCGTGTGAAAATTCACCTACAACCTTTTTCTTCGATTTACGTATGGATTCATTTTTATTTTCATTTTAAAACTCGTTAATATAAAATCAAGGAAAACTATAATTTAAAATCTTTTAAATTAGTGTATATATATATATATATATATATATATATATATATATATATAGATTAATTTATTTATTTATGATATTGTTTTTTATTTGTTTTATTAAAAAAATTAAATGTTGTTATAGGTAATTATAGAGAACTATAGATGAGATGCTTAATTTAATTTTAATATATTACAATTTTATACTTATGAAGATGTTATTTTTAAACCATCAATCATTTTCTCTTTTACCCATGACTTTTTCTCTTCTTGATTCATCCCTTTTAGAGAAATATCTAAGAGTGAAGGGAGTGAATTCTTCTTGCATCCCCTTGTCACAACTATTAGCAGGAAAAAGCATAATATGCCCAAGAATATTAGCATTGGAGCACCTCTGGTTTGGGATAAAGGATAAGGGGTTCTAGGAGTTAATGGGTTTAAGGGTTTAGGAGCAAGGGGTTAAGGGTAAAGGGTAAAGGGTTAGGGCTTATGGGATTTAGAGGTTAGGGGGTTGAGGTATAGGGGGTTTAAGGGTTAGAGGTTAATGGCTTAGTGGTTAAGGGATTTAGGGGTTAATATTAACCATCGAGGGCTTACATGTCAGGGGATTTAGGGGTTAAGTGCCTAAGGGTTATGTTATTTAGGTGTCAAAAGGTTAAGGGGTTAGGGGTTAATGAGATTAGGGGTTAGGGGTTATGGGTTAAGGGTCAAGGTTTAAGAGAATATGGGATTAGGGTTTATGGGGTTCAAGGATTCTAAGTTAGTGGTTAGGGGTTAAAGGGTTAATGGCTTTGGGTTTAAGGGATCAAGGGGTTAATTTGTTATGAGTTATGGGTGTAGGGATTAAGGGATTGTGGCTTTGGGGTTAAAGGGATATGGACTTTAGTGGTTATGGGTTAAGTGCGTATGGGTTGTGATAATGTGACCCCTAATCCCCTTGTCACAACTATTGGGGGTTCCCCTATCAATTTCTCTCATTGCCTTACCTATAGGTCCCCTAGCCCCTATGCCATAAGGCCCTAAGGCTCCTTCTCATTCTCTAATGTTAGGATTATAGATCTCAGTAAACCATGCTTAAACCTCTCACTTCTACCCATCCATGCTACCCTTATGTCCCCTTACCCCGCTCAATACACCAAAAGACCCCCTCCCCCAAAATTCATGAGAATTGAACATTTGGAGGCGATCATTTAACAACAAATTCACAACTACTCCATTTATAATGGTGTATTGGAGCTATTATATGTCATTTCATTGAGCTACAGTGATAGGTGAGAGCTATGCATAGCTCACTAAAGGTGTATCAAGAGACTATTAGTCTATTGGATATAGAATTTGACTCTTTTTTTGTAACTTAGCGAAATGGAAAAGATGTGGAGACAATCTCCATTCTTCTTCTTTCACCGTGCCATGTAAAATAAATGAAGCAAATAGTCTCAACCCCTTGTAGAAGGAAAGTTGAGAACAATAATTAGCATGAACAAACAAAGAATCCAATGAGTTAAGCTTAGAGGGGTCTCCCTTTGTAAAAAAGCATCCACATACATTTTAAGATAGGTTTATCATTGGTCCAACTGAGAGAAATAAACTCTGGGGGGGGGAACAATATCACCTTATGAATCTACTACAATATGATTTGTAAAGTACGTTTCCATACATGTGTGAAAGAAAAAATCCATTTGGTTAGCAAAAGGAAGTCTTTTTTAAGACCTCCAGAAACCCCCTTGAAGGAGACAAGAAGGGTTTGAAACCATATAATACAAGTCGATCTATGAACCCTATTTCTGATGTTTTCTGTGCATGTGTTTGTTCACTCAGATTGACATGTGATAGACAATATATGAAGCTTTTTTTTCCACATATCATCTTCATTAGATATCATGTTGCTAAGAATGAAGTGTCTGGATTAGAGTTAAAGTTCCTATTTTAGTTTGTTGTCTTTTTTTGTCTTTTAGAGTACAAATATTTCTGGTATATTGTGCTAAGGTAGTTTGGCTTTCAAATATTCAAGGAATATGTGAGCTAATATAAAAAAATATTGTAATATTTGAAATAACATGATGAACTATTTAGCACAATTTAAAGTGTTGGATTGATTGAGATGTTTATTTTTGGATGGATGAATGTACATCTCTTTAGCCAATAGACAAAACTCATTAAGCATTGTTGCAAGAATGTTATTGACATGTTGAAGTGCCATTGAGACTTAGAGGTAGAAGATTTAGACTTGTATGTTTTCACCTATCCGGGTGTGATGATACCTTGTGGAGGTAAGCAAAATTTCCATTTTTTAAACTTTTGGATATATTCTATATGCTCTTGAGAGAATTTCAACCTTTTAAATAAAACTACAAACAAATGTACATTCATGAAATAATTACTAATTGATTTGGGGGTGACTCAACAAATTGTAGCATGTTGGCTTGTTGAATTTGTTAGTAAGTTAATTAGGGCTTGATAAATTTGCAAGCTTCAGTGGGATTTATTGCAGTTGTATGTGCTTTAGAGAAGCGAGTTTGGAGTGGTGGTTGTGCTTCCTTTATTGAATTTGATTTCTTTGGTTCTTCTTCTTGTGCATGCCCACTGTGGTATATTCTCATTACTAGTTAAGGGGTTAGGGATTGGGGGCTTAAGTGTTAGGGGCATAATGAATTAGTATTTAAGGGATTAGGGATTGGGGTTAGGGGAATAATGAGTTAGTGGTTAAGGGGTTATGGATTGGGGGGTTAGGGGTTAGGGGATTTAGGCGCATTTATGGGTTAGAGGAATAATGAGTTATTGGTTAAGGGAATAGGGATTGGGGGCTTAGGTGTTAGGGGATTTAGGTGCAGTTAGGGGTTAAGTGAATAATGAGCTAGTGTTTAAGGGATTAGGGATTAAGGGCTTAGGGCTTAGTGGATTTAGCAGTTAAGGATTTAGGGGTTAGGGTTGAGGGGTTAATGGGTTAATGGTTAAGCGTTAACGATTTAGGGGTTTAGGGGTTAAGAGATTAGGGGTTTAGGTGCTAGTGGTTTAGGGATTTAAGGGTTTAGAGGTTTAGGGTTTAGGGGTTAAATGGGTTAGGGTTTTAGGGGTTTAGGGGGTTAAATGGGTTAGGGTTGGGAATTAGGGCTTAAGGGGTTAGGGATTAAGGGTTAGACGTTTAGGGTTTACGGGGTTAAATGGGTTTAGGGGTTTAGAGGTTTAGGGGGTTAGGGGATTTAGCAGTTAAAGATTTTAGGGGTTAGGGTTAGGGGTTAAGGGGTTAAGGGGTTAGAGGCTAAGGGGTTAGATGTTTAGGGGGTTAAATGGGTCAGGGGTTTAGAGGTTTAGGGGGTTAGGGGATTTAGTAGTTAAGTATTTTAGGGGTTAGGGGTTAGGGGTTAGGGTTTGGGGGTTAAATGGGTTAGGGGTTTAGGGGGTTAAATGGGTTAGGGGTCGGGAATTATGGTTTAAGGGGTTAGGGGTTAAGGGTTTAGGGGGTTAAATGGGTTAGGGGTTTAGCGTTTAGGGGGTTAAATGGGTGAGGGGTTATAATCATTTATTAGGTGAACAAGGCATAATCTAGTTGTAGTAACCATAACTTGGTCAATTTGTTATAGTCAAGGCAAGACTTGGTTGGGTTCCCAAGTTCCAAAGAAGTAAGGGTAATTGTGAGGGCATGAGAACTAAGGAGTGTCAGTGTGTGCCAAGGAATGAAAAGGCATGCTAACACATGCTAGAAAGTGTCAATGGATGTTGAGGAGTGTTAGGGAGTGCCAGGACATTGCAAGGGAGAACTATGTCAAAATGCATGGAAATGAACGAATAAGAGTGTGTGCCAAGTAGTGTCAACGAATTCCAAGTGTCTCAAGGATAAACTGTGTTAGGAGAAGGTCAGAATAAGACTTGTAGGAGGTAAGCCTATGGTTACATAAAGGGTTGGATAAGGTGCCAGGGTGTGGCATGAACACATGCTAGGGAGTGTGAGGGCCAAGTGTCAGGGAAACACAAGGGGGCACTAGTTTAAAATGCATGGAAATGAAGTATAAGCCAGTACCAGGTGTGTTAAGAAGGGAGTGACACGGTAGTCTAGGAAGTTCCAAGGCACGTTAGAGTGCTAGGGAAGCATACAAAGTTGTTCCAAGTGCCTAGGTGTGCCAATGTGTGCTAAGGAGTGTTAGGGAGTGCTAAGAAAACATAACAGAGGCGCACTAGGTCAAAATTCATAAATGAATGAATAAGATTGTGTGAAAAGGAGTGTTAGCTAGTTCTAGGTGTCTCGAGGAGGGAGTGACACGGTATGATAGGCAATACTAAGTCATGTTATAGTGTCAGGGCAACATGCATCCAAGATTTTATATATTCACATACGTGATAGTCACAAGATGTCAACAAAATCACATACTTATTGTAATCCTCAACCAACAAATATATGCTACATTGCTTCTTAATGTGCTTGCAATTAGGTAGGCATCAAAGACAATCATTACAATGGGTTAAGGGGATCTGAGAGAGAATTATGTAAGGAGTTCCTTCTAGCTGGTAAAGGACATTGGTATTACTATTGTTAAAGGGGGTGGCCTACAAGGATACATTGGTAGCTATTGATGCAAGAGCATAGTTTCAACAATTTATTTCAAAATTTGTATTTGTCCTCCATAAGGTCTTAGAGATTTTTGGAAGAGGAAGTTGGTTTCCTTGTTGCCCTATAATTTTGTAGAATTTCTAATTTCATATTTGGGATAGGAAATTTTAGTAACTTTAGGCATAAGTTAAGATGTTTTTTATTTTTATTTTTAAGGCCTCCTATTCATTAGGAAAGTTGAGTCTTATGATTAGGATTACTTGTGGCATCCTATGTATTTTTCAAACTCCAATACACCAAGGCAAATATGTGGAGGACATTTGGGGGAAATGTGATTGTCCATCAAATGTAGATCGGATTTGGGGAACTTGTAGCTCTTTTCCTTGGACCCTACTAGTTCTTAGAGGTTGTATTTGGAGCGGTTAGCAGGAAAAAACATAATATGCCCAAGAATATTAGTGTTGGAGCAGTTATGGTTAAAACACGAGATTCAAAGTTCAAATCCCCTCGAGTTGCCAACCTAAAAATAATATTTTTTTTATCTATTTATTTATTAAATTTTTAGAATGTGGTTTAATGAAAAAAGAAAAATATAATATAAAAGAAATAAATATGACATGATTAAATTTCATGTGGTTTGAATATCGATTTTCAAAAATAAAAAATGTAATTCTATCCACTATCCACTCATGGATATTTCAATGCAAACTTCCCAATGCTAATGATTTTGTCTTAATTGCTAACTATCTTAAATGGGTTTCGTCTTAATTGTCATTGTCTTAAGTCGACATTGTCTTAAATATAAAGTTCTGTATTAAATATTTTTGTCTCAAAGTGCTTTTGTCTTAAATCTAAAATTTTGTCTTAAAATATTTTTGTCTCAACTTGCTTTTGTCTTAAAATATATTTGTCTCAAACTGCTTTTGTCTTAAATATAAAGTTTTGTCTTAAAATATTTTTGTCTCAAATTCGTTTTGTCTTAAATATAAAATTGTGTCTTAAAATACTTTTGTCTCAAATTTTTTTGTCTCAAATTGTTTTTGTCTTAAATATTTTTGTCTCAAATTATTTTTGTCTTAAATATAAAATTTTGTCTCAAATTATTTTTGTCTCACACTATTTTTGTCTTAAATTTTATATTTAAGACAATTCAATTGATATTAAATTTTAATATAAAATAACTAAAATAAAAAGTGACTTTTTGAGACAAAAGATTTCTTTTGTCTTAAACAAATGTCTTAAACTGCCCTTGGTGTAGTAGTGTCACTACCTGATTCTCTACTTTAATATATACAAACATAAGAGTTTTCAAAAGTTCAAAATTAACAAAATAACCCTCAAATCAGACATCTTCTACCCCTCAGATGAGGAGACTGGGGCAGGGTCTTTGACAGTAGACCCTGGCATTTCTGCTTGGTTAAGTTGCTGAAGAATCTTCTGAAGAATTTTCTCCATGCGTCCCACTTTTTCATCTAGTCTGCTAACCCTGTCTGCAGTCTGGTACTGAGTGATCTTTAGGTGTTGCTGATTGTCCATCTCAAATAAAAGCTCTACAAGAAAAATACCAACTTGTTAAAAAAATTTCATCTCAAATAGAAACTCTACAAGAAAAACACTTACAAATAAGGGAGAAGAGAAAAAGAGTAAGAAAATACACGGCAACTTAATTATCAATACAATCTATTTGAGATTATCAAACGAAATTGCTCTCAACGATGGACCGGGAAAGAAATTAGTTGAAATTTCCACTTGTTCCTCATATTAATCATTCTATTCCAACTTGCCTATATTTAAAATCTATGAATTTTTCCTTATATTAATCATTTTATTCCAACTTACCTATATTTAAAAGCTTTGAATTAAGCTTTAAATTTTTTCATTGATATTAGGAATTTGGCTTCTGTGATCCATAAAATGCGTGTAATAATTTTTGGTGAAAATCACATAAACGAAATTTTTGTCAACGTGTTTCGAACCAGCCAGTGTGGTTCATCGTCAAGACAAGATGAGAAATCTGATCAGGAGACCCGTTTTTTCATTGACATAAGTGAAATCCCTAGATAAAATCAATTTGCATAAATAGAGTGGATAAATTATTTACAATGGTCGTAACAAAAGTGCTCTAACTATAACCAAAGCAGAGAACTTATTTCAAAAAACTACTATTTAGTCAAAGCATAGAAATTATTTCAGAAAACAACTAATCAATTAAAACAAGAGAAGGCATATTTTAGGGTGAAACTAGAGAGACATATTTTAGGGAAAAACAAATCCAACCAAAAGAATACAAGAAACTAATTGTTAAACTTGGACTTTGATACAATAGATGGAAATTCAACCAAAAAGATCTAAATTTTAATAAAATAAAAATCAATATATTTATAGATGACCAAAATGTCCACAAACCACATAAAATTACCAAATACTACTAGTAATATGGATCCAAATTCTCCAAAAATAAATAAATAAAAAAAATCACTTTATTTACACATCACTAAAATATCCAAAACCAACATAAAATTAAAAATAATACCGGTAATGAAGCTTAAAATGATATATTTATTAAAAATAAATACATTGTGTAAATTATATAAATTATATTTTTAAATAAATACATTAAACAAAGTTTTTATATAAATTTCATTTTTATAGATCAAATTAAATACATATGATATTTGCGTGTACACATATATATAGAGAGAATAATTTATGCAAGTCATATAAAACATCATGTAGAATAGATTTAAGGAAAAGCACAATGCAACACAATGTGAGACAAATATAAGTGAGAAATTAAATTAGATGGTTTAGATGGAAAAATAATCTTCCACAATTTGGGAAAAAAAAAAAAATCTTCATTCGGATATTTTAAAAACACTTTGAGCAAATAGACATTACCAATCAAAGTATTTCATGAATAGTAGTTGTTATGCATCCAATTTGAGGATTGATGCTATATTGGGAGGTTGTATAAAACTAAATCCTTCCATAGATTGATGCTATAGTGAGAGGTTGTGTAAACTAAATCCTTCCATACATATCGTGCTAACAAGCTCAAACTTCAAATTGACTGAATCTATGGTATGCGTAGTATCATCTTTCAAAAATACAATCATACAAGTATGTACCAATGCATCATAAACATGTAAAAACTATCGAAAATTTGTAAACCAGTGAAATGTTGCACGTGTGTAGTTATATTCAAAAATCATTTGTATGACATAGTTTACAAAAACTTAGTTGAAATAGTTTACATAAACTTGTAATGAGGTTTGGAACAACTTGCAACATTTCTATTATAATTTTTGAAAGAAAAAAAATGATCTTTTTGATCTTTTGAAGGAAAAAAATATCCTTAAATACAACAAAATATTATTCCAATTTCAAAATTTTGTTTTTTTAGTGAACTTGAGGAATTTCCCCTACTTCCATAATAGTTGCTATGTAACAACTTATCTCTCAGTATTCATAACCAAACAATATAAAAACAATTTGTCTATATTATGAAAATAGAGCATGGTGGCTCATGTTTCATTGTCCATAACTATTAAATTAGGAGTAGGACAGAGGTAAAAAGATCATCGTAGCTATGGGTGAATGAATAAAATTTAAATTAAATAGTAATGAAACAATGAGAGCCCTCTGTAGAAATTATATAACTTATGTGTTATATATCCAAGATTCTCCTCATCACACACTATTTTAACTTCATGCACAATACATAATCTATTCCACTATTGATCATCACATGCGGAAATTAAGTCAATTGCAATGCACACATGAAACCATGAAAATTCACACACATTAACACAATTGTTTAACGGGAAAGCTTGAAGCTAAAAACCCTAACTATCTGTATATAATATATGTCATATAGATCATGTAACAATCCTCATACAAACTTGATCATATCAAGCTCTCAATACAATACAATCGCTACACACTAATCAAGCCCGATCTTGCAAATCCATGCACTGATCTCTGCAACCTACTAGCCTGCTTCTACTGCACAATCCCTGCTGAAGAATGGCTCTGAATGAACTCGAATTCAACCAACCTTGCTCACACAATTCTCATTGGCATCTCCACCGAGTGTTGGATGCAATCAATGCATCACTATAGTCACAACTGATAGTCACACTTTCTCTTTCACCTACCTCTCCACTGGTCTCCACTGAAACTGCCATGCATTGTAGTTAACTGATGTATTCTTTAGTTGATTCATGAGTTATTATTTAGTGAATTAATTAACTAATTAATTCACACCACTCTCACTAGTGTATCAATCAGTTAGACTAGATACACCTAGCTCAACTGAGTCTAGCTGAGTTAAACTAAACACAACTCCACCAACTACTTCTATAACTCCACCAAACTCTGTCACATGAGTTCTAACTGAATTCCTCATGCATTAGCTCCAATAAACCCTCAGGAATAGTGTAATTCCTTCTATCAGCTGCTATGCCACATCTGTGCACTTAACTGAAGTGCTCCAAGAGAATAAGATAATGTTTAGAGTCCAAATATTATTAAGAGCTAATAATATTCGACATATCTATTTTTAGACTGGCAATCTAAAAATAGATTCCACCTAATATGTCTAAAAATAGAAGTCCATCTATTTTTCCAGCTTGACTAACCATCCACAAAGAGCATCCTGCAACTCATAGAATATGATCGACATGTCTAAAAATAGACTTTGCGCCAAAAATAGCCTGTGGGCCCACTTAGTGAAGGCGACTCTTTTCACTAAGCTCATCATCTTGTTGAATCTCAACACTCCCTCTCAACAAGATAGGGATTATCTTCCACCTCGATCCTATCTCTATGGTATTCGAATTTGCTCCTGGTGAGCGCCTTCATCAGAATATCTACATCCTGATCCTCCGTGGAAATGTAAGGAAGTAACATGATCTTCCGTTGCACACAATCTCTAATATGATGGTACCGGATGTCAATATATTTAGATCTATCATGAAATACTGGATTAATCGAGAGTTTAATGCAACTCTGATTATCACAATATATCACAGTAGGATCTAAGTGTGAACCGAACAACTCGACCAGAATCTTCCTCATCCATATAGCCTTGCATGTAGCCATGTACTCGGCCTCCGCTGAATTGAGTGCCACGGATCTCTGTTTCCTACTGTACCAAGAAACTGCTGTAGACCCAATACCGAAAATCCCTCTAGATGTGCTCTTTTTGTCCGTTGGGCTCCCTGCCCAATCTGCATCCATGAAGCCATGCAACTTCAACTCATTTGACTATCTATACCACAATCCATATCCCGATGTTCCCCTGAGATACCTCAGGACATGCTTTCCTGCCTTCCAAAAGAGCTTGGTAGGCTTAACCATAGCTTGTGAAAGCTAGTTAACAGCATAGTATATGTCTGGTCGTGTATTAATTAGATACATGAGTGAACCAACCAACTGTCGATAAACAGTGGCATCCACTACCTCTGCCGATGTAGCATCCTCTTTCCTCCAACCACCAGGAAGAGGAGTGTCGATAGGCTTGCAGCCTTGCATGTTGAACTTCTCCGAAAGATTCCCGGCATACTTGCCTTGAGACACAAAACAAACTCCACCCTTCTGCTGCCAAATTTCCAATCCCAAAAAATAATGAAGGAGGCCCAAGTCCTTCATCTCAAACTCCTTTGCAAGATCTGCCTTGCATGAGTCTATCAACAGTTCATCACATGTTAGTATCAAATCATCTACATAAAGTACAATGATCAACAACTTACCCTCCACCACAATCTGGTATAGGTTTGGATCCGCCTCACTCTTGGCGAAACCAAGTCCGGTGAAATAACTGTCTATTCATGTGTACCAAGCACGAGGTGCTTGTTTCAGCCCATACAATGCTCTTTTGAGCCTGCACACATGCGACTCGCTACTGAAGATTTCGAATCCTTTAGGCTGCTCTATGTACGCCTCCTCCTCAATGACTCCGTTGAGGAACGCAGTTTTCACATCCATCTGATGAATGTGCCAACCCATCTACGCTAAGAGAGCAAGGATGGTTTGTATGGAAGAATACCTTGCGATAGGTGCAAAGGTTTCTTCATAGTCGATCCCCTCGATCTATGAGAAGCCCCGAGAAACAAATATTGCCTTGTTCTTCTCAACGTTCCCGTCAGCAGCTTGCTTCACTTTGTAGATCCATCTCGAACCTAGCACTGATTTCCCTTCCGGCCTTGGGAAAATCTCCTATGCACTATTTCTGACAATTGAATCATACTCTTCCACCATGACATCTACCCATGCGGGATCCTCCACAGCTTCCTCAAAAGAAGATGGTTCTGTCACGATACACTTGCTCATCAGAGCCATGTATCTAGTAAATCGGTCAGGTGATTGTCTCTGTCTACGTTGTGATGTAGGTGCTACTGCATCAAGATTCAGTCGCTCAGCTTCTGTAGTGCGCTTCCGCCCTCTAATGTTTGGTGTTGCATGAGTGGTTTCTTCCACTCCATGAATCTCCTCTTGTGGCTGATCCACATCTAGAGGCTCATCTTTAGGAACTAGTAGCTCCTCATCTGCATGCAAGTGTAGCTCCCTCTCAAGTGACAACTTCATGGCTTTCTCCTCATGAAATTTGATATCTCGTCGCACAACAGTCATCTGACTATCTGGAAAATACACACGATAATTGTGGGGTGTTTCTGTGTACCCCACAAATATCTCAACCTCTATGGTCAGTTCCAGCTTCTTCCTGGCATCCTTCGTCACATGAATGTAAACAAGTGAGCCAAAAATCTTCAAATGAGAAATATCAGGCTTCTTACCAGAAAATGCCTCTTCAGGTGTACTCATGCTAAGTACTCTATGAGGACAATGGTTTTGCACATAAACTGCAGTGTTGCATGATTCAACCCACAAGTGTATGGGAAGGCCCTAATCATGTAGCATCACTCGTGCAACACCCACGATCGTTCTGTTCTTTCTCTCCGCGACCCCATTCTGCTGTGGGTTATGAGGCGCTATGAGCTTTCTTCGAATTCCTTCTGCGCTACAAAATTCTTTGAATTCTCCAGAGATGCATTCACCACCATTATCGCTCCTTAGAGCTTTCACTTGCTTCCTCGACTCTTTCTCAACCAGTGCCTTGAACTCACAGAACTTTGAGTATGTCTTGCTCTTCTTCTACATGAAGAAGATCCAGCACTTACGAGAAAAGTCATCAACAAATATCACATAATACCTGTGCTTTGCTGTTGAAGCTACTGAGAAAGGTCCACACATGTCTGTGTGAATTCTCTCAAGGATCGTCGCGACGCGACTATCCTTCTCATGAAAAGTGGTCTTCACAAATTTTCCCAAAGTACATCCCTTGCACTGATCTGACTGCGCAAGTGTACCCTTGGGAATCCTGGTAGAAATCTGCTGCAAAATTTTCAAAGCGCCATGGTGAAGATGGCCCAATCTCCTGTACCACAATTCACCCTCATCCCGGCTCACCACTCCTTCTGCTTTGCTTTCCATTGTTGCGCAACCATCTACCTACAATTGATAAAGGTTCTTAACTCGAACCCCTATCCTCCAGGTTTCACCAGTTGTCTTACTACGCAGGAAATCCTTTCCCTTGCTAAAAACAACATCATAACCCTTGTCTTCCAACATCCCCACAGAGATCAGATTCTTCTTCAATCCTAGAACATGCATGACATTCTTCAATTTGAAAGGTTTACCAGACTCCCTCTCAAAGGAAATGGTCCTGATACCAGTTGCATTGTATCTACAATCATCGCCCATCTCAATGTGCACTCCAAGATCCTTCTCATCTAGATCACTAAACAAATATTTTTCTCCGGTCACATGGAAAGACGCACCACTGTAAAGAAACCACACTGATCCCATTACACTTGAAACCAAGCATGCGATCAACGAAAAATCCAGCTCAAACTGCGAGGCTAAGGCCTCTCCAGCTGCAAATCCAGCAGCCTGCTTATTTTTCTTCTTCTGTGGACAATTAGTGGCGTAATGTCCGTGTTGGAGACAGTGAAAGCACTTCACCCTGGACAAGTCCTGCTTCTTACCTTTCACACTGGATTGAGAAGGATTTTTCTTTCCCTTCCCTTTCCTTGCTTTGGCAGCCAAAGCACAATTTTCTTCATCTTCATTCTTCGATGAAGATCCATCCCTGGTACCCCACCTTATCTCCTCCTACACAAGATCTGACCAAAGTCGCTCCCATCCTGGCAGTTTCTTCCGACCACTGATAGAATCCTCGTAGCTATACCAACTCTTCGGAAGCCCAAGGAGAGAAAATCTCAGCAAGTATTCTTCATCTACAATAACCCCCACACTTTCTAGGTCATCCTTGCAGTGGACGAACTTCGTGAGGTATTTTGGTATACTATAGCCTTTCTCCATTTTTATTTTTCTGAGCTTGTCATTAAGTGCCAACTTCCTCTGGTTGCTTCTGCTTTGGAACAAGTCTATCAAAGCTTTCCACATCAAGAATGGAGAAGCTTTACCATGAAGGCTGGACACTATGTGATCCTTCACACCTTCCAACAGATTCCTTCGACATTTTTCTATCTTCTTTTGCCATGCGTCAAGTGTGGCTGCATCGCTAGAAGCAGGTTTTGGAATTTCTGCATCTATGAACTCCTTCAACCCATTATCATCCAACACTGCCTCCATCCTGTCCTTCCATGTAATATAATTCGAGGTGCCATCAAGGGCATACTCCAATCACAATCCGTTGAAAGACATTTCAGTGAATGCTCAAATTCGACACCAAGAAAACACTGCAGCAAATTCGAATTCCACCAGCACAAAACTCAACCGCTTCAATAATTACAATCTGCTTTGATCAATATCGCTCTGATACCATGTAGAAATTATATAACTTATTTGTTATCTATCCAAGATTCTCCTAATCACACACTATTTTAACTTCATGCACAATACAGAATCTATTCCACTATTGATCATCACAAGCAGAAATTAAATCAATTGCAATGCACACATGAAACCATAAAAATTCAAACACATTAACAAAAATGTTTAACAAGAAAGCCTGAAGCTAAAAACCCCAACTATCTGTATATAATATATGTCATAGATATCATGTAACAATCCTCATACAAAGCTGATCATATCAAGCTCTCAGTACAGTACAATCGCTACACACTAATCAGACTCGATCTTGCAAATCCATGCAGCGATCTCTGCCACCTGCTAGCCTGCCTCTACTGTGCAATCCCTGCTGAAGAATGGCTCTGAATGAACTCAAATTCAGCCAGCCTTGCTCACACAATCCTCATTGGCATCTCCACCGAGTGTTGGATGCAATCAATGCATCACTATAGTCACAACTGATAGTCACACTTGCTCTTTCACCTACCTCTCCACTAGTCTCCACTGAAACTGCCATGCACTATAGTTAACTGATGTATTTTTCAGTTGACATGAGTTATTATTTAGTGAATTAATTAACTAATTAATTCACACCACTCTCACTAGTGTATCAATCAGTTAGACTAGATACAACTAGCTCAACTGTGTCTAATTGAGTTAAACTAAATACAACTCCACCAACTACTTCTATAACTCCACCAAACTCTGTCACATGAGTTCTCACTGAAGTCCTCATGCATTAGCTCCAGTAAACCCTCAAGAATATCGTAATTCCTTCTGTTAGCTATTGTGCCACATCTATGCACTTAACTGAAGTGCTCCAAGAGAATAAGATAATGTTTAGAGTCCAAATATTATTAAGAGTTAATAATATTCGACATATCTATTTTTAGACTGGCAATCTAAAAATAGATTCCGCCCAATATGTCTAAAAATAGAAGTCCGTCTATTTTTCCAACTTGACCAACCATCCACAAATAACATCTTGCAACTCATAGAATATGATCAACATGTCTAAAAATAGACATACTCTAAAAATAGACTTTGCACCAAAAATAGCCTGCGGGCCCACTTAGTGAAGGCGACTCTTTTCACTAAGCTCATCATCTTGTTGAATGTCAACACCCTCATAGGTAAAAGAACATGAACCTTTTTTTTTGAGGTATGTCATCTAGTTTTATCTTGTAAGCATTTTCTTTACCTTGTATGTCATCTAGTTTTGTCTTGTAAGCATTTTCTTTACCTTGTATGCATGTCATCTAGTTTTGTCTTGTAAGCATTTTCTTTACCTTGCTGAGGATCAAAGTTTTATTAATCCCATATTTCATTATTTTGTAGTCATGGAAACTGTAAAAAAATGTCAGCTAGGATTTCAATATGACAGGAAGCCTTGGTATGGGGTTGGTTCATAGTGCATAAAGCCTCCATTTCTTGTTGGAAATATAGAAAGAAAGTTCGATGGAACCTTTAACCAAATTGTTCAAATGTGTCACAACAAACATAATAATGCAAAACGAAGGTATGAGGAGTGCTCCAACCTCACATGAAAGGGATGAATTCTTTGTTAGGGAAGAGTAGTAACAATAAAGGTTGTTCACATAAATGTATTAATGAAATTTTATTCATTTGTGTGTTTTCATTTATATACATAGAAAGAAATTAAGGTTGTTCACATAAATGTATTAATGAAATTTTATTCATTTGTGTATTGTCATTTATATACATAGCAAGAAATTGATGATTTACATTTGGAAAAATAAATTCCAAACACTCAATGTGTTCTCTAGCTAACACTCCTTTCATTGAAATGACATTTAATTAATCAAGTCTTGCACATTGCAATTGGTGTGCCCTCAAAAAACTATGCTCTAGCCTCCCTCTTTTGCAACCCAAATCAAGCAGCACATGAGTTTGAAAACCAGAGTCTTGTAGCTGCACTGTAGTGATTCAAGAAGAGGATATTTAAGGAAAACAAAGCAATCAAACTTTATGGTTGCATAAGAGTCTGAGTCTAGCAAGAGTGTGAGGAGTAGTAGAAGAGTACCCTCTATTGTAGGGAATTGGAGAAATAATTAAACTACATCTTTTATGAGGCACATTCCAGAGTGAATATTGATAAGGATGAGAAAACTTAATAAAATTAAAAAGTTTAAAGTTTTGATGACTTAAATAAAAAATATGAAAATACAACTTATTCAAGTTAAAAAATCTCTAGGATCTTTTTGTACAACCATTGCTAATAAATATTATTACTTTTTGTAACAATTATTAGTAAATATCATTAACAAAAATATCAGTAATAATATCATTACAAAAACAATAAATAAATAAAAAAGGAAGCAAATAATTTCTCAACAAAAAAAACATTTTTAAATTAACATTTAATAAATAGAATTCACAAAAGGAAAATGAAATCAAAAGAGAAATCATTTCTCAACAAATACACTTTTAAATTAATATTTCACTAAATAATTAAATACATGTCTTGTATTGTTGGTTAATTCAAAATAAGACTGCAATCTAAACCTAGAAATGATCTCTTATTATATGACTTATATTGTAGGATAATTCTTGAACACGATTATTATTCAGTATATCTTCTAGTGTTTGGAGGCCTTGTTAGTGAGGCCAGTGCTCTCCAACATTCAGCAAATATCTTTGCTCCCTTCAAAGCAGGGATTATTAGTTGAAAAAATAGATTAGTTTTACGTATTGGAAGACAAACTCAATTTTGATAAATACACAACCAAAACTTAAATAAAAATCCTCATTTAATTTAAAACCTCATTTAATAAAATGAACCTTGCCCGTCCATAAAGATTTTTCACCGAAAAATGATTTTGACATTATGTATATGGCCCATAAATATTATAAACTCATTTGTGAAAGCACATTTATAATGTCTTTCCATACAAAATAGAGATAAATAAATAAATATATCTTTGAAATGAAACCGAATGCATGTTCTCCCCAAAGAAGGAAAAAAATTGCAGGAGGCTAAACCTTGACAATGAAACAAGAACGGCAAGGTCGTAGGTAAAATACAAAAAAAACTTTAAAATGAAACAAGAAGGCAGGCAAAAATAATGTTAATGGAAAATTTTGAGAAAAATTAAGTCCTTGAAAATGGATCAAGAAGGAATAGGCGTGTAGGCATGTTTTCAGAGAGACGAAATGAAACTTCAAAGCAAACCCTAAATTTTCTATATTGATAGTAAAAAAAAATTCCCCAAACTCCAGTGTCTGCAAGTAAAGATAATTAAATTGAGGGATTCAAGGAACAAACTGATTTCAACTTTACATGGAGGTTTTTCGAATGCTTGTACACAATTATTTCCAACTATTTACATGGAGAGAGAGAGAGGAGGATTAAAATTTAAAATTATTCCTTGTTATTTGGATTATTTCATCTGATATTATTTATGGTTTGTATTAAAAAGTTGTTTAATATTATTTAATGATAATAATTTATATACGTTAGTATTATTAATTAATTTATCTATAATTTAATATAGTGAATATTCCATTAGTTGTTGAGTTACTATTCTAATAGAAAAGGTTGACATAATTTTAAAGTGTTTATAAAATTTATTTAATGATAGAATCATATTATTAATATGCTTGTTATCATAACAATTTTAGTTTTAGGTATTATTATTACTAATTTTGTTTATTCTAGAGTATTATATTTTATTATATTAGGAGGTTGATAACTTTTTATTATTAGAATTCATTTTTTCTATATAAGACTGTAATTATGTTTAAATTTATTTTTTTGACAATAAAAATCAATTATAAAATAGAAATTATAGCAACATAATTTATGTATATCTTCAGATGTGGGTGACGCAAGTTCATTAACTGCCCCTCACGGATCCCCATGGCTCCCACTCCAATGAGCCTAGGGATCAACCTTCAACGAAGTTCACATGACACAAGTATTAACGGCTCTGCCAAGAAATCATTCTAGCAATCATGGGGATCACCTTGGCTCTGTAAGACAATAACTCCCACCCCCCAGTTGGCTTCTTGATCCATATCTCCTAGCGGCTATAACTCGAACTCTACATAACTCTTTCATGCATTCAATCCTCCTCCATAGGCGGAGCTCTAACCTGCTCCAAAGCCCTTCTCGCCTCTGTTCTCAGGCCATATTCTTCACTTGCTTGCTTGCACTTTGCATCACTGTTATTTTTGCTACAATCCCCCCTTCAGGTGGTCTCAACAACCCTTCTGCCCACGCCTCTGTCAATCTTCCCTCTGCGCCTTCCCTCTGTTTATCCCTCTTTGGCTCAATGGTTCGTGAGCGAGGCCATCCTTGTCATGTTGTGCATGGTAGAGGCAAGCCTCTACACCTGCCCTGGTATGGCTTTGGCGCTAAAGTTCAACCTGACCATCCCCAGAAGGAAAAAGCACCAAGTAGCTGACCTTGAAGCGGACGAGCTTCGATTCGTGGATGATAATGTGTGGACTCTTAGGAATGTCTTAAGTTGTCTTCTCACAGACCATGAAGAAATTTTGTTGTTGATGGAGGCTTGAATTCGTGACCTCTACCACTTCCGAAGGAACCTTAAAGTAGTTCTCACAGACATGGCGGGCTCTCTCGGCATCAACCTGAATTTCTCTTCTCAATATGGGTTTCATAGCAATGCTGCTAACAACCCCTCTCAGTCAACTCCTCATAGGTGTGACATGTAGCATGAGCATGCTCCTACTGCTGCAAATATTCCCTCTTCATTTGTGCATCGAGTCAAACGCCTGAGAACCGAGAACGATCTCATCGCTACAACAAGGCACCGATTTGGGGATGACAAGTATTTCAGCCCAACACTTGTCGAGGAAGAGATGCATGTCCCACTGAAGCTATCGTGACAAGGTGTTCTGGATTTGTCTCCTTTTTTTTTTTTTGTCTTATGGCTCTCTATGAAGCAGGCCATGCCTCATCTCTTTTGTCAAACTTTATGTCTTAAATCTATCTCATGGCCCTCAACCTCTAGCAGGTGTTTTGGCTTTGTCTCCTTTGTTTTTGTCTTTCGACTCTCTATGAAGCAGGCCATGTGTCATCTCTTTTGTCAAATTTTTTGTCTTAGATCTAGCTCATGGCCCTCGACCTCTAGTTTCTTTCTTATGCAAACTCTTGATGTGCTCTAGATTCATACCCTCTGTAAACTCGTGGCTCATTCTAAGGGATTTTGGCTCACAAGCTAGGGCAACACAACTATTGTAAATTTTATGTAATACAAAGATTTTGAACTTAAATTTTTTTAATGTCTATTAGTATTATTTATTGTTTAATATTAATTTAAAGTTAAGTTGATCAAGGATAACATAACAAGTAATAAATTATGGAAACCACCCGAGCAACATGTACACAATACCACCTGTACATAACACCACCTGCACAACATGTGTACAACATCACATGTACACAACACCACTTGCACGACATGTACACAACACCACATGTGCATAGAACCACATGCACAATGTGTACACAACATCACATGTACATAGCACCACCTGCACAACATGTACACAACACCACATGTACATAGCACCACATGCACAATGTGTACCCAACATCACATGTACATAGCACCACCTTCACAATGTGTACACAACACCATATGTACACAACACCACCTACACTGTGTGTACACGACACCACACACACACAACACCACACATACAACATGTACACGATGCTGTGTACACCATAAACATATCACCAAATGTACACATCACCGCATGCTCAACACCATATGTACAACGTATATGGAATATTTCATTTTTTTGGATATGGTCAAAGGGTACAAAAACTACCCATGGTATTCACACATGGTATTTGCCCACAATATTCTCCTTTGTTTTCGAGGGAGAATAATAAAATAAGGTTTCTAGAAAATCCATCAAGTGTATAAAAGGGGGTAGGAGCTAGGCAATGAGGGCATTTAGTTTTATCTATGTTATTGTGTTTTTATTGAGAACTTGGCGTGGCCAGTTCAAGTTGATCCCAGGGATGAAAACCCCATGGGTGTTATTTTATCTGGTGGATCCATCCAAGGTCCACAATTGTGCTTCAATATTTATTTTTCTCTTTTGATGAGCAACCGTGCATGCCATTGCAGGGGCTCTGATACTTTGTATGGGCATGTACTATTTTTCTTTAGTTATTAATATAAATAAGGTTGCACTTCCAGATTTCGTCTATGTTCATGTTTTTGCTGAAATATTTGTATTGAGAACACTAAAATGTGCTAGATATGAATTTTTTTTTAAGGTTCGAGATATTACAGTGGTATCAGAGTTGGTTTTCCCTGCCAGCTTGTGGGTTTATTGCAGAAATTCTGAAACTAGTTGATGGTTTGAGGAGAAGCTAGTTTTTGATGATCTGCCATAATCACCCGAGCTAGAAGTTAATCAATTCCGGTGGCTTATTCACATAAATCGTAATTCGTATTTGCAGAAAGATCAATCAGTTTATTGTTACCTTAATATTTGACTTAAGAATTTTTGCATTGGGATCCAGGAGAATCCATTAAGGGCAAGATTGACTAGAGAATTGTTTGGGATCCAGGTAAATCTATTGAGGGAAGGATTGGTTAGTGGATTGTTTGGGATCCAAGTAGGGAAGGATCCATTCATGAGCATTCAGCATGGAGGAATGGAATAACACACTGGGTTGTATGGGGTCATGGTATCAATGTACATATGCTTCTATTGTGGATAGAAGTGGATTGCTTGAGGGCAAGAAATATTTGGGTAGGAGGATTTGTAATATTCCATTTTTTCTGGATATGGTCAAAGAGGATAGAATCTACCCATGGTATTCACCCATCGTATCTTCCCACAATATTCTCCTTTGCTTTTGAGGGAAAATAATAAAATAAGGCTTCTAGAAAATCCATCAAGCGTATAAAAAGGGGTAGGATGTAGGCATTAAGGGCATTCAGGTTTATCTATCGTATTTGTGTTTTTCTTAAGAACTTGGTGTGGCCAGTTCTAGTTGATCACAGGGACAAAAACCCCATGGGTGTTATTTTTTCTAGTGGATCCATTTGGGGTCCACATTTGTGCTTCAGTCTTTATTTTTCTCTTTTGATGAGCAGTCGTGCATGCCATTGCAGGGGGTCTGATACTTTGTATGCCATATATGGGTAATTATGAAACTAATTGAGGGTTTGAGGAAAAGTAAGTTTTCGATGATCTGCCATAATCACCCTAGCTAGCAATTGATCAATTTTGGTGGCTTATTCACATACACCCTAATTGGTATTTGCAGAAAGATCAATCAGTTTATTGTTATCTTAACGTTTGACTAAGGAATTTGTGCATTGAACTGCGCCAACTGAAAGTCCCTTCCTAGTTACCACAGTGCAAAGCGATTACCATAGTTTAGAAGGGTTTGTCGCAACCACTGATTGACCCAATTCAAGGGGATTCATGCACACCGAAGGGAGAATACAAGGTATATTTGCATACCTCGTTGAAAGATTCAAACAATAGCACAGTGCACAACCAAGATCATGGAGCGCTCTTCGATGGAACAAATATCTCCAAAGCAAAGAAAGAAGACTAAACATTGCACAAGGCCCATTGATTACCAGTAAAAGGAAGTTGTCTGCAAAGAATCGTTTACCACACTAAAAGGCCATCTTCTCTAACGAAATCTAGTTATGGATTGAGGCGGATCCCACCGTTGGAGCTAGCAACAACATCGTTGGAGGTTTCCAAGGCAAGACAAGTCTGAAGAACAAAGGAGTCAGGGTCGTTTGAGTCGACGTTGCTTGGGTTGTGGGAATTGTAGAAACGTAGACCAAAGGTGGATCCATACAAGAGGTTGAAGAGGCCCTCATATTGCATAAGGGTCGAGCGATGAGCTCATGGGTGATTGAAGTCGACGGTTGTAGCGAAATAGTCTGCCACCTGTGATTTTTTAAAGGAACATGCCACAAAGCCTTGATCTGCCATAGCAAGGTTGATCCCTTCTTGAGGTGCAAGTGGACTAGTGCACGATATCAACCAGTAAAATTCCTATTGGATTGAGCTATTTTGAGGGCTAAGATTTATCATTTCTTAGTCAAGGAAGATTCCCATCAACAACATTATAACATCAAATCCAGAGTGCATGAAAGGTCGATTTCAATTGCTGGGAAGGGCGCATAGTCTGAGATTTGTTGATTGACAAGAGAAGCCAAAATTGAAAATTATGGCATTAGGGTTTTTATCGTAGATCGAAAGTCATGGATCATGGGCTGGATTGTGGATCGTGGGGCTAAAACAATACTACAACTATCAACGAGGCCTAACAGAATTGCTAAAGCCACACGTCGTTGATCCATTTGCAAAAATTATGCTGAAGTTGACCAGCAGATCCAACCAATATCACCAAGATATGGTGAGTGACCACAACAGTAAGAGACCAGTGGACATGCCACACAAAAGCCATGTAGGGGTCACCAAGGTCGAGTGGCTCATGAACTACATGAAGGAGTGTTTTTTATTTTTTTTAAGGAAGTGAGAGGCATACCTCATTTAATAGGTAGTGTGTATAGATCTATCTTTATTATGATGAGATAAAATAAATTTTGGGTGTAAGATCTTTGCAACATCCTCCAATTAATGGGAGCGAATTCAGCAGAGAAAATTGTTCAAAGGCCAAACTGCAAGGAGATGGGAGACTTATGGGTGGAAACGTGAAGCTGGGTTACACTGTTGTGAGAATCAGGGGCCGAAATTTTTTTTCGGCAATAGTTCGGCTGAACATTTTATAAAGTTCGGTCGAACTTGTGATTCCGTTTAGATTGACGTCACACTAACGACGCGGGCACACAGAATTTTTGTCGGAGATGGGAAAACCGGCAACAAAAGTTCGACCGAAATTTTACTTTTAAAATAGTTTGGCCGAACTAGTTTCTATAAATAAATCACCCGCGAAGTTGATTTGTTTACCGGTCTCTTTATTCGCGCGTATTTTTGTCACTGCTGCTGCTGGTCTTTTCGCGCGTTTTCTCTCCTCCCGTCCACGTTGTTGGTCTACTACAGGTCTGTTTGTCCGCGCTGTTGCTCCTCTTGTCGACGCTGTTGGTCTACTGCAATACCAGATATGTTGCTCCTCCCGTCCGCGCGGTATGGTCTACTGCAAATGGTGTATGGTCCTCTTGTTATGGCATTTTTTGTGAATGCGTGTAATAGACATTTCTTTTAAACAGAGCTACCACCATTTTGGTCATTGTAGGTTTTTCATGGTTGTTTCATTAATAGAAATTTCTTTTCATTGTACCTCTCAATTTGTTTTGTATTATTGCTAGCTTTCATTTCATGTTTAGTATAATCCGGATCATTTTTGGTTTGGAGTTTGTGGGTTTCCGTTGTTTTTCTGAATTGGCCAATATATTATCGAGTTAGTTTCTAAATCAATGATTTTGGACCCAGGCTTTTTTTCCAACACCACAAGTGGTTCAAACTCTTCATTAAATGTATTCATGCATAATTTATTCAACGAGAAAGTAATCATCATAGTAGTATTAGTTTGATATCAGTTTAAGGAGTTGGATATCAGTTTAAGCAATCCTCTCTGTCTGGACACACCATCATTAGGTGTCTGTTGAATATTACCAGCTCTGTAATGCTGGTCTATCTTAACATAGGATGAGTGGGGGGCGTATTTAACACTACAACACAATAAACCTGACTCCACAATATGATACTTTTTTTTCCATGTAGACAGGTTATCACACTGCCTTCATACTAAGCAATGCTGGTCAATGTTGTTGGTTTCTTGATATGGTCTGCTGGTCAATGTTTTTCGGCTTATCACACTGCTCTCATATTAAGCGATGCTAGTCAATGTTGTTTGGGTTCTTGATATGATCTGCTGGTCAATGTTTTTGGGTACTTTATATGTATTGGATATCAAATGGACGTCGGTACACTATACTTTGCTTTTCTATTTTACTTGTTGCTATTTCACCTTGTTTTAGATGCCTCGGGCAAACTTGGATACTACTTATATTTCGGCATTATCATGAGGTTCATCACTGGTTTTTATATCCTGTCTCTGTATGTGACATGGGGATACTTATCAATGTATGGGGTGGGACAACCTTTTTCTCTGGATGGACAAATTGAGTCCCAATCATCAGATGTGAGAATGTATTGGTTCATGGACTGTTTTCTTCATATTATATAATCAAAACAACGTTTTTTCTCTTGTGAAAAAAAAACATAGGATGAGTTTACTCTTTATCATTCCATGAATTCCCTCTACACTACAGCTCCCCTTCACTACATTGCTTCTCCTCCTGAACCTCAAACTCTGATTTTTTTTAACTGATGTATGAAACCTTCAACTCTTCAGCTCAACTTGTAATTATGTGGCATAGCATTGGGACAGACTTTCGTAGTGCATATTTCAGATTATTGGATAGATTTGACAATATGGCATAATCTCATATTATGCAATATCACTTGTCCAATTTAATGCTTTGGTTTGCGTTTTTTTAGTTGACTTTAGTACCACCTCAGTCTCTCTGATGCTTTTTAGTAGCACGGTCTCTATTGAGGCTATCCATGATGTATGAAAAGAACTATGACATTAGACTTGACCTCCTGGTAGGCCATGAATGTATGAAAATAACCAGAATAATAATGGATAAGAAGTAATGTCAATCTCATTAAGGGAAAATCCTGCAAGGAAAAGAGTACCCACGAAAAGTGATATTAGAGTTGAAACTAAACATATAGGTAATTTACTGTAAAGTTGACTATTTTTCTTGTTATTAACTTAGAGGCAACCAAAATATGCTCTGTTTTTGTATGATTGTTTTTTGATTGGGAGCTATAGTAGTTTCTGTGGAAGTTAACTTAGCTTAACATAGAAATTTTTCTGTTATCCACCCCATGGTTTAGTTTCAATTGATAGTTAATAGTTCCATATTTCATTTAATGTTAACTGTAAGTTAGCTCTATTAATTTACAGTTAACTTTTAACTTCATTAAGGAACTTCATAGAAAAATAATAATTCAATTGAAACTACTAATTAATAGTAGGGATCTTAGTTGCATTCAGTTGCATTGAGTCTTTATGCTTCAGATTGTTTTTTTAGTTGTTTATTGGTTTATTTGTAGTTGTTTTTTTAGTATAAAAATTCCACATAACCGGTGCTGCTGCAATAACTGGTGCTACTGCAATAGGCTTCATTACTTCAATAATTTCAGAAAACCTAATACAAGTGTTAGTTTTTTTTTTTTCAAATAGAAAAAACAATCTTTCTTATTTATTAGAAAAGAAAGTACAATTACATAGATCTTTCACAGTTTAGCTGGACTTGTCTCTACAAAATATGAGAATCAAAACAAAAGTATTACAATATATGTCTTGTATATGCAACTACTATCATTCACTAATTCTTCAGTTTGGTCAAAATCTTGAAAGAAAAAAAAAAACCAAAATGGGACATAGTACATTTTAAAATATCAAATTAGATGTATAAACTAAAAAGTAAGAATAATGCCATAATTAGTCATGGATTCATATTTGTATTTAGAATAATGAATAACCTCAAGTGATAATGAAACTTCTATTTTCTAAAGTATTTAGCATAACCTAATACAAAATGGTAGGTTATTACTTAAACAAACCTGCTTTCAACTTCCAAAGTGTTAGGTTATTTCTTACAAAGTGGACTTGAACTCCCAAAGTGTTAAAGGTTATTGCTTACAAACTGGACTTGAATGCCCAAAATAAAACACATGTCTAAATGTATCTAAGAGTTATCTGTATTTTTTTTAGGTTGGAGAAGTGTAGATGTTTATCAATACAAAATTTTGTTATTTAATAGTCAAGTTTTATAGTTATTATAATGAAATAGTTTCTCACAACAAATTTGATAAAATAAGTGAAATCTATATAATGAAGATTAATTTGTATTTAAGTTTTAGATCTTTTAATAACTAAATTTCTATTTAAATGAATAAAACAATCAAATGTAAGAAGTATAAAACATAATGAAACACAATGTAAGAAATAGAGAACATAATGAAACACACACATACATATCTAGACAATCAACAAAATTATTTTCCTAGGAAATCCTTATGGGAGACAAACAACCCTAAAAAGTAATGATGCTCTACTCCTTTTTCCCTAGGAAATCCTTATGGGAGAAAAACAACACTAAAATGTAAACATGCTCTACTCTCTCTTTTCTGGTATGGAAAATATGTAAGTACAAAGAAATAGGTAATCTCTCTAGAGTTAGCTAAGACTTTTGGCATGTAAGGTTGCTATAAAAACTTAACTTCATACATTTTTCTCTCTAACTTCACACTTCTAGTTGTATTTTCAACTATGGAACAAAATACAATAACACAAAATGGAACTCTTATTCCTCCTCGTGGCCAAGTATTTAACATAGCGTGATAGCCAACTAGGTGTAAGATTTGACTCCGTCAACCATTAACAAGGTTTGTGATTTTAAACCTTTTAGAGTCTTGTTAAAATTCCACATGTAGCTAGTTTGCTATGCATGAGTAATGGGGCTAAAATGACATTCTCTCGTACCATGGTGGTCAACATGATAGGTCAACTTACTAAAGGCATAAATTTTGAATGAACTTAATTTGATGTTTTTCTTGCACCATTGGATATGTCTTTAAGTGTAGAATAATGGTCAAGATTTCGGCACAAGGGATAATTGTTTGACCCCCAGAAATGTCATTTAATACCTCAAAATGACTCCAAAAGGTTTTAGACCCCAATTCTCCACCCACCATTAAAATGACCCTACAAGTTGATTCTTTCAGTTTTTCACTCTATAAGCATCAAAATATATGACAAATAATATAATTATCCAATCTAGATCATTATTTAATAATTTGTTAAAATTATGAGTAAGATATACATCATGGAATTTAAATAAATAGCATTAATTCATTGAACACCCTTGTACATTCCTTGTTGATACTCTGAGAGTAATACGTTTTGAAAAATAATTTGGTTATGGATTCTATTTTCCACATTATCTCAACCATATCAAAAACCTTCTTATAATATTTGAAACCATCTATATACAACTTTTCATTTGTTTCGATAGGAATTAACATATTGAAATATTAATTGTATTTATGTTTTGTGTGCTAAGGAAGGGAGGTCGTGAACCTTAGGAGAAGAGATAGTATTTGTTAAGTTAGGAGGGATACTTTTTATGAGATAGAATTAATTTAAAATGCTTCTTAAGATTATGTAACTTTCGAACCATAATTACAATTTTTTTTTTTTTTTTACTTATCATTTAGTTGCTAAAAGTTGAAGAATTTATGTTGGTAAATAATTAATTAGGTCTATTTAAATCATTTACCACTTTTGGGTTTTTATTTTTCGTGGTTTCATTCATAATTTCACTTTTTTGCATTGTCAATTTCAATTTTTCACACCATATGTGCACAGTCAAAGGACCTAAGGTCTTTCCCATACCAAAGTATGTTATTTTAAAACATGTTTTCTTGGTAGTATGGGTGATTTAGAAATTATTGGGAGAGCGAAATTCCTCATTTAATACACAATATGTTTGGTTCATGCCACTAAGCCAAGAATTTTAAATTCAATTGACTTTTAATATAACCAACTAAATCCTGCAAAAAAAGAATAAAACAATTTATGTTAGGGTTGTGGATTTAGGCATTGAAACAACACACCATGATATTTCAAATTTAAAAATAATGGTTTGAGTCCTAGGTAGCTTAGAATCCTATCTACAGGTTTGTTTTCAAAATAAGGATGCACTCCCATTTGATTCTCATGATTAGGTTGTAATCATGAGGCTCTCACTCAAGAGTGGACCTTCCCAAAATCTTGTGACGTCTTGTCACAAACAAAACCATCAAACTGAAAAACACATCATGCAAGAAACATAGCTTGCTGACATATCATTTTTCTCCTTCAAAGAAAAAAATTCACATCATGTGAATATCTCCATGTACTCTTACATATTGGTGTACAAAACCATCAACCAAACACAAGTCGACAAAACATGCCTCTTCAAACAACTGACTCTCAAGTCAAATAATAGCTCATGTACAAATTTCCATATTTGTTGCATTTAATGTGTGTCAACATAACTCTACTTTCAACATCTTGCTTCATGCAACATGCACCATACTTTGAATTTGCAAAGAAATTCATGAAACATCAAAATACATGCAAGGCCTTGATTGGATAAGAAATCTAACCATCCCTTACCAAACCATTTCAATGGTGCTTCTTTCAGCTGCACTTCATCATCATGTGAATCATCCTGACCCTCATCGATTATGGAATCCTCTTTTCCATTCTTGTCAATATCTCTTTCCACCTTCTTCAAATGTCGTGGATGACATGTTGGATACAAAGTCCAACACTTGTCTACAAGGTGACCTTTATTATGGCAATGAGTGCAAAACAATTGCATCTTATTTTCAACATCATTTTCCTTGTCCAATGGGCCTTTGACTTTTTGCCTCATTTATTTAGAAATTTTCATGTGCATGGATATCTTCTTCCAACATCTATAAACATTATGATTATTCAAACCACAAAAGGAACATGCAAAATTTTCCAAATCTTATGTGAATATTTACCATGTTTATCATAATCAAAAGCAATTTGATTAAAGGAAAATTTATACCTTGAACATTCACCTTTGTCGCCTTCTTGAGGAGGTGAATTTGATGAGGTAGTGGCTCTCCTCTGAATACTAATAATGAATTCAATGACTCTAGAGCTTTCAACATCCTCTTCTTTTACATTCTCATTAGTTGCATGATTATTAACATCTTCTTGCAAAGTGGGTGTCAAACTTTTCCATTCATCATGAACACAAACTTCACAAGCTTGAGGTAATGAAAACGAAATGAAATTCCTTCTTGGAACAGCTTCATGTGCCTCCTTGGCTTTGGAGCATTCTCCATCATGTTTTCCATAACCAAGACCCAAATAATTAGGCCTTTCCTCAACAACATTTGGCTCAACTATGCCTTGTACATGTTTGCCTTTAACCCTTTACTTTCATAGCCCATTTTCATCAAAAATTTGGACCTTATTCCTCTAGTGTGTCTCTCAAAAGCACATACACAGAAACCAATAGCTAATTCTTCTAACTAACCTTGACTAAAATGAGTTAAATTGTACTTTAAACTAGTTTTGTTGGCCTATCTCCCTCATTAGTTAAATAAAAATGTGTTTAGGATCGTCTAAAGTTAGCCAATTGGGAAGGGGTTTATGTGTCAAGCTTTAAGTGTATTTTGTGAGAAATTTATGAGTTAATTAGCTTTTAAAAACTCATGTGTACAAAAAATAAAATGCAAAATTTTTATTTTGGAAATTTTTTTCCCTCAATCCAGATTCCGATCATTAGAAATGTAAGAGGAAGAAAGAGGGAATTCACTTTTCAAATTCTAGACCTTGTCTAAACCAAAATAAACTAGAGGTTCGGTTTTCAAATACATTCACTTATTTGGAAAAGTTCTAGCTACCAAAAGTCCATATGCCAATCTACCTCCCAAGAAATCCATTTATTACACCACTAGTTAGTTTTTTGTCTTCCTATATTCTTTATCAACCTCTTCTAGTGATTCTTGAAAGGTGGATACTTAAATCCTTCCTAAAAAATTGAGCTCTAAAACGAGAAGACATACAAGGTCATTTTAAGTCATTCCTCTATCCAATTATAAAAACCAAGTGAATATTTCTACATATTGATTTCTGTCCCATAAACTGTACAATATAGGTCAATTTTTTCCTTTAACTTATTTAAATATTGTTAGCGCACAATTGTTCAATGGTCTGATGAAATTTCATTGATAAAGGCATGATTATGCCAATCCATGTTGCATATTTCCATTAACAATGTTTACTTACATGTAAAACAATGTTGTCTTTGCTTTTATGTTATTTTGAGTTTGCTTTTAGTGTTGAAATTGGAATATATGATATTAATTTATGACTTGCAATTATAGTTGCTGAGATACTATTCTTTTTCTCTACTATATTGTTATTTCTAGTCCTTTGGGTGCTTTCTTCATTTTTTTTTTTTTTTACTAATTGAAGGGATTCGTAATTCTATATTTTACCATATTGCTTGTTGGTTCCATGTAGATTTAATTGACATATAATAGGTGGTTTCTGTTTTTGGGATTTCTGTAAAGTTTTTGGCACATCATATTGAATTTCTATAATGTGTAGCTCCCTAACATTCAGATAGAACCTTCATTGAAAAATGTGAGGGGGGTTTCAAATTCACATTGGATAACACCCTCCTCTGGGATAAAAAAGTTTAACAAACACAATAACAGAGAAACAATTAGTGACGTCACCAAAAGATGTAGCCTCTTCAAGGTATCATATCCTCTCATCAAGGTCAAGAATCTATTCACCAAAAATGTCCCATGGAAATGATGGTTTAAGAAACAAAACCAGACAAAAACCTTCAGTGAGAACAACAAAATCTAAAACCTTTTCAAGGTCTTCAATCTGCTCGTAAAGTTAAATTGTGTCTTGATCAAGTCCAACAACAAAGAAACATTCAGTGACAACACCAAAATCTACAACTTCTTCAACAACTTCTAAACCATCTTCAAAGTCAATATTGTGTGCATCAAATTCCTCAGCAAGGTCATCAATGGAGTCATCAAAACTACTATTTCAAACTTCAATGCCAAAAATAAGTCAAAAGAATACAATTTCTCCTCCAAAACCTTCTTCTCTGAGTAAAGCTAGCATCATGTCGTCGAGAAATTCAGTAATTCCACGAGGAAATTCTATCAAAGTTAAAACAAATCCTTTTCATCCATATTTAATGCCTACTTTTTCAGGTGGAACACCTCCAAATTTAAGGACCACAATGCGATAAAATACAACTTTACCTAATAGGTGTAGACCTAGAACCCCCAACTTTGTGTGACATGTACAACAGAAGATCCTATGGTAAGCAGTGTGAGAAGAGAGTCATGGTCACTGAGTTGAGCAAGAGAAATAGTTTGGTATGACAACCTTACTTGTGATAGGTCTAGTTGGCAGACTACCAAAGTACATGGTAATGGCATTCAAAATGTGAAAATTCCCATTTCACTTGGAAATAAGATGGTAGAGAAAGGTATAGATGAAAGGAGATATCTATCTATGGTAAAGAAATCAAATAGTTCTATCAATTCCACCTTGCAACTCTAAGAGACATTGAATTAAATTTCATCTCAAGATAGGGCTTTGGGAGGACACTCTCAAAGCCAACCTTCGTTATGGCTTTGAAACACATGGTAAGTATCAAGACTTAGCAACCTTATTTGCATAATTTTTTTCTAGCATGGACCTTAATGTCATAGCCTTCTTTTGCCTAAAATGAATGCAAATTTCCTTGCAATTTGGCTTGCGACATTCATAATTCATGCTCATGGAACATGATTGTGTTGCAATTGTGATAACATCTACTGTATGCAGAAGCTAATAAAAAATGATCGAAAATGACATTTTTGCTTTGTTTTTTTGAAGATTTAAGGAAAATTACACCAAGTAGCTTCCAGCCTCATATGACCATCATGTCAAACTCATCTCAGGATATTGTCCAAGTAAGAGCCACTTAAGCAAGCAATCTAGTATACATGACTCTCCAATTTCAATTAGGAGCAATGACAGTTCTAAGTATGGTGCAAACATTGCTCCAAATCCTCAATGGGGCATTTTTTATGACAATAATTTGGGGAGTGAGAGAGGGAGATGATAGGAGAAAAAATTCAAGGAATCCACAGGAAATTGAAAAATATATAACTAATAAGGTTTTGAATAAGATCAAACTAAAAGTCCACAAGATAGGAAATAATTTGTGCCATTGAATTGCTACTCGGATAATAGATGACATTTGGCATAATACTGTACACATTTTGTGCTTAACATCATGAATATTGTTAGTAATGGGTAGTTAGTGTGCATCAATTTCAGTGTTCAATCATCATGAGGATCATGACATCATGTCCTACCATAGCTTTTTTCCTATTCATTTCTATAGTTCTAATGCGATGGATGTTCTATGGAAGAATGTTTGAACATGATGAATCCTAGTTTCAATGTTGAAAGTTTTTTTTCTAATTCATTTTCAATATAAAATGCTTCCTTTAACTATCAATAAAATATATTACATGTTAGTAATGTCACACAAAATGGTTCCCAGTTGAGAAGTCTCAACGATTGAAAAAAGTCATGTGAAAATCCCTTGTATCTATAAAAAGTTGCCCAACAACATAAAGCCTATCAAAATTGACACATGGAAATAAATTTTAGAAGCAAGTGTGCTCCCACCACACCATGTAAAGCGCAACTTGGTGAACTTCACATTTGCAACAAGTGAACTTCATGTTTTTATAAAATTAAAATGCGGGGACTTCAAGAAATATTTGTTTAAATTGAGTTTCACGCTTCTTTTTTAATGACCATGTGTTTTTTTCAATTTTATACCAAGTGTGCTCCCACCATGTAAAGCGCAATTTGGTGAACTTATCATTTTTATAATTTCTTTTTTGCTTAAATTGAGTTTCACACATCAATTATTACTTTGAAAGTTGTGTTCTACATAATTTGTGTACACTAAATTACAAATTGATTTTCTGAAATCTATTTTTTGTAAATGTCCACCAATAGATATATATATCATGGAGGATGAACGACGAAGATTAGCCAAATCCCATATGGAGGTTCAGGGATCGGGGGATGTTCACGGTATTTCAATAGAATCTTAAATCTCCATACATGTGTGTACATATGGAATTGATTTTTTATTAACTTTGTGAGTTAAATTAGTTGTTAATAAGTTTCATTTTTTAATTTTTAGGAGGTAAGAGGAGAAGGGTTTCTACTCCATCCATGGAGCGTGCTCATGGTTCAACCAATCGTGGTATGGTTCACGCAATTTAATCAATGAATATGTATATGTATTTATATGTACACATGAATGTATTTTTCAATTGATTATAAATTCGTATTTGTTTATGAAGCTTCTCTCTCGTCTCGAGAGGTTGGTGGTGGTTCAAATCCACTTAGAGGGCCATCAATGAGTGGTAGCAGGTTGCGTGAAGGGGGTGATATTTATTCCCTCGAAGGCCAATCAACGGCTGTTGGTTCTCATCAGTGTCATTTTGAGTCTGGTTCTCAGCAAGGTCGTTCTGGGTCTGGTTCTCAGCAAGGTCATGTTGGAGAAGATGCTAACAAACAACGTCAAGGTTGCCATCAATTTCAATATTTTTTCATTAAATTTACATGTACAACTTTTTTTACATGTGTTTTTTCTAATATACAAAATTATATATATATATATATATATATTGATGCAGAGGCCGAAAATGTTCCAACTAGTGGTCAAAATAGACGCAGGGCAAACCGCTACATTCAAGAAGAAGGTTGTCTACCCAGCACAACTTATCCGGCCGAAATTACTGATATACCATGGGAAACAAACATGGCGCAATGCACCTTACAAAGGTGTGAAAGACTTCATGCAAAATTGCAGAGAGATCTCGTGGTTTTGTCTCTACCTGCTGAGAGTCGACAAAGCCTTGAAATAGTTACACATTCATTGGACGAAATTGTAAATGTGTACAAAACTCTTTGGCCAACGACTGATACATTTCTAGAAGTGATGAGAAAGAGAAATGAAACAGTAATGGGTCTGGATAAATGGGAGGATGTAAAACAAAAAGTTACAAAAGATGTGGCCAAGTCAATGTTTAATTTCAAGGAAGGGCCAAAAAGAAAAATGTTGAAGGTGCAATATTTCAAGCACCCAGACATAGCTCGCTTTTTGTATGATAGGAACCTTGCGGCCTATGGAAGGCTCCCATGGAACGACAAGGTTCCTGTTTATTTTGCATAAATGTTTTACGCAGAATTTTTTTTGGGTATGAAACCCAACTACAATGACCTTCCGTCATAATTTTTTGGCCCGGTTAAAGGTCGATTATATAACCGTAAGGGCGCTGAACGAGATGTGGAGTTGCCTCGCCCTGAGCTGCCATTGGTGAGTCGACCTTTTCGGTCGAAACTCTACGGTCAGAGATGGATGCGACTTCTCAAATAAGTCGAGAAGCAAGGGATGTTATGATCGACAATGTTTGCAGTGGATTGGGTGGAGTCAATATTTGTTTAAATCGACAAAGAGCACGTGAAAATGCACGTGCCAATTTTGTGTATTGTACAGATGAGGAGATTGACAACATGAATGTTGAAGATCTCCGAATATATGCAAAAAATTGTCGCAATGGTTTGCAAGACGTAATTCTTCATGAAGAAGAGGGCACTGGAACGGTATGTGTTAATGACCTTAGGGTTTGAAATTATTTAACATACATATACATATGTACAATTTGTAATAAATACATGTGTATGTACATGTATACATTTACTTGTATTTACATTAATCTAACAAAAATGTATGATTATATGTTAAAACACCATTTGCAGTTCTCACACATGATGCATGACGAAAATGTTAATATCATGTTCGGGACCTCTGGTTCAAACAATGCAGATGGGTCTGACCATCAAGATATGTTGGCAAATGTTAGTGTTTTTCAAGTGATTTTAAAATAAATAATTGTGCACACATGTACATGTATGTATATATAATTTGATAAAATGTTTTAACAGATATCGATTTCGTCCGATGTTTTTGGGATGGCGGTACCTTCTTCTTCCTTGGGAGATGTACCTTCTACTTCCTTGGGAGATGAGCCACAAGTATGGACAATTTTTCACAAGTTTAAAATTTATGTTTAAAAGTTATATATATATATATATAGATATTCCACCTCAAAAAGTTACATTAAAAATTGATATATATATATATATATATATTGAGTTATTCAAAAAATTTTAAATTTAGGTTCCTAAAGAAGATTTCTTTAATCCGCGGACTCTAGCGACGGAGATATGAACATCCACAACATTTGAACAAGTTGTTTTTAGTTCCTTTTTCTACTATTATTGAAAATAAGTTTATATATGTCCACGTGCATTTTCATTTGAAAGTTTTTAATATATATATATATATATAACTGTACATGTATATTGTATAGTTTATCGCTGCAGATGTTCCTATGGGGGCAGAACTTGTTCATCAAATGGAGAGGGAACCTCATGAGGTATTGCATGATTTTTTTGTTATATTTTGTTTTTTACATGAAGTTCTAGATATATATATTCTCAATCATTTTTAAAACATCAAATTTTAATGTTCAAGTACATGTGCATTGTGTATGTAGGTTTCCCATGATGCTTCACATGATAGGGCGCGGATTGAGACCCTGATAGGAAAGACGCTAGATCCGTCTCTATTTGATGGACATGATTTGTAGATTTGATTTCAAGATTTAGATGGTCTTAAAATTTGTTAAACTTGATACAGTTTGATACTTGTGAGATCTACAATTTTTGGACATATTTTATTACATTGTTAATATAATTTTTTTTGTTTCAAAAAGTTAATTTTTGGATGGTTTTAGTACTTTTGGCATGTGAATGTGAAGTAATGTTGTAATCTATAAATTAATGTTTTCATCTGAACTACATTTGGCATGTTATGTAATGATGTGTTATAATTTGTTTTGTTTTTAAAATTTAAGTTTTGGAGACTTGGAGTACATTTGGCATGTGAAGTAATGTTGTGATCTATAATTTTTTGTTAAATTAAAAGTTAAAAGTTTTGGATGGTTTCAATCTACATTTGGCATGTGATATAATGTTAAATGTTTTTATTGGATAGTTGAATTATAATTGGCATGGCATGTGAAGTTTTTAAAACTCAAGTTTTGGATGGTTTCAATCAACATTTCGCATCTGATATTTAATGTTTTAAATGTTTAATGTTTTAATGTTGCACGATATATAATCAAAAGGTTTTTAAAACTTAAGTATTGGATGGTTTCAATCTACATTTGGCACATGTGGTATATAATGTTAAATGTTTCTATTGGATCTAGTTGAACTATAATTGGCATGGCATGTGAAGTAATGTTGCACGATATATATAATCAAAAAGTTTTTAAAACTCAAGTCTTGAATGGTTTCAATCTATATTTCGCATGTGATATTTATTTTTTTAAATGTTTAATGTTTTAATGTTGCACGATATATTATCAAAAAGTTTTTAAAATTTTAAAGTTTTGGATGATTTCAATCTACATTTGGCACATGTGGTATATAATATTAAATGTTTCTATTGGATAGTTGTTCACTATAATTGGCATGGCATGTCAAGTAATGTTGCACAAATCCCTTTTGGATGGTTGAAGTACATTTGGAATCTTAAGATTGCTTTTGTTCTCTACATGTAGTCTTGTTTGAATGAAAAAATTTCCAATAGGAAGAACATAGCTTTTCAATGCAACTAACCATGTACATCAATTGAGCTCTAATTGAAAAAAGAGTTTAAAGAAGTAGATATATGTACAAATTATCCCTTTAATTTTGATTGGAAGTATAAGTCTAGTACATATATATGTTTGTTGAATTTGGGTCAATGTTGTTAATGCACTCAAATAGGTAGCCTTGTTGATTTATTTACATTGTGGAAAATTTTTACCAGAAAATCCAACTATTTTTTCATCAATGTACATAGAAAAACTACTTGGAACAATTAATTGCATTCTATAACATATCTATCCAATACAAGTAACATATTTCATCAATGCACATTGAACATATCTGACCATTGGACAAACAAATTTTGTACTATATTTTCAATCAGGAATAGAGATGTGGGTCAAATCCCACCAAAAGTCGGAGAAGTGCTCTGAGTCTCTTGTCTGAAAGGAATCTTCGTACAAAACTATACTGCGGATGATTTATTTACATTGTGGATACTTTTTACCAGAAAATCCAACTAGTTTTTCATCAATGCACATAGAAAAACTAGTTCCAGTTAATTGCATTCTAGAACATATATATTGATTACGTAAATAGTTTTTCATCAATGCACATGTAGTAAAACTACTAATCTCATTCTAGAACATATATATATCCAATACATACATAACATTTTTCATCAATGCACATGTATAGAAAAGCTACTTTCAGTTGATACTAGAGCACGTGCATGTACCAAAACAATTTGTACATGTGCAAACACTTGCACAAATAACATAAGCAGCTCAATTTTTAGTTGAGTACTGGAAGTTATAAAACATATTTAATCCAAAGAGAATAAATTGTTGGACAATTCAATCAAAAAAATTCTAATGGAATTCCATCTTCAATAATCCGTTCATGATCGGATTTTGACATTTTCCATCTCTTAATTTTCGATTTTTTCTTTGATTGAACTTCTGTCAACTTTATGTGTGCTGCACAGACCAAGTGACTATATTGACAACTTATGGAATCAGGTTCATAGTCTTCAAAGTAAACAAAGTCTCCACTTTGATGAGTTTTTCTGAAAAAATAACCTTTCAGTATAATAGACCCTCTGTCATATTGAAATCCGTGATCATTATAGTTTTGTAATAATTTCATTTTTCGTTCAGTGCAACACATCAAATAATACTTCACATTTTCATCGTTGTTAATAGGTGCAATTACAGCAAAAACATCTCTTGCACAATAAAACAAACTTAAAACAAAATTATACATATTTAAATTTATTTCTAGATCTTTAAATCATTAGAAAATAATTCAAATGTTACCTTCTCTAACAAGATCAGAAACTCGATCACCATCGGATGATATTGTAGTTTCCTCTGATTCCATTTCTTCAAACATTGCAACAGACACTTTGCCTTTTGTATTTAGCTCTGTATGTTTCCAATCGTTCACATAATTTTGTTTTCACAAACGTCATTGGATTTTGTGTTGTCTATGCAAACATCACAAAAACAAGAATATTTTCTTTTATCCAATGCAAACACATTTCTGACGACTTTGTTTGAATTGAATGCAATTTTCGAGTCCCTTTTATTGTTTCAACGTCACTTCCAATTGATCTATCTACGTCTTCGATCTCAATATGCCAGAAAAACCTTTATATGGAAAATTAAAAGAAGAATTTGTAAATATCAATATCAAAATACAATCAAAGATAATCATTGCATGATAAATGTACAATGTTTAAAATTAGATTTCCAATGTAAATTAAATTGAATGTACCTTCATACTTCCCTTGATGGGTTAGTCTCATGGCTTAGAACAGCGATGCACCATTGAACAACTTCTTTAGTGTTCACAAGTCGGCTTGCAGAGTGGTTCATTTGATATCTTCGAAGTGCTCGTTTTATGCATGCTCTTGTACCATCATGTTCTCCTTTTCCATGGCTAGTCTCAAAGAAATTCCAACAATGTTTAATGCAGGTTTTCTTATGAAGACAACACAACCAAAAGAATTTATACTTGTTTTGGAATTAGTGCCTCAAGTTGAATATTGTTTCTTTTCAGCAATTTATTTCATTATTTACCATTTCAAACTCTAATGATGGATTTCTCATTGTGTAGATCTTGTTGAGACCTTTCCAACGATACTTAAATCATCAAAATCTGATTTTGTACGAGAAATTTAGGCTGATTTGAACAATGAGGTTTTTTTCTGCTGCGGAATTGGAGAACAACGACGGAATTGGACTTTAGCTACAGAATGTTGACGGTTTCTGTAGTTAAAAATCTTGAATAAAAAGTTGGCCATTCATCTTTCATCATCAGTCCAAAATTAATCAATATCTTCAGAAAAGTGAACAAATAACTTATTCATTTCATTGATTCAAATTTATTAATTTTTTTTTTTTAATCAAAACAAAATTGAAATATATATATATATATTTTAATAACAAAATTTAAAAAGAGAAATGCAATTTTTTTTTTTTTTAAATAACAAAATTGAAAAATAGAATATATATATATATATATATATATATATATATATATATTTTAAACAATTTATTAAATAAGAAAACTGAAATTAAAAACATTGAATGCCATGATAGACTTCAGTAGCCCAAAACTCAAAATTGAATAGATCATGCGAAGAATTCAAATGCAGTAGTAAACCCTTGGCGCTGGAACAACGCACCAAACAAAATGGGCAGGAAAAATCTTCTATGACTTCAACCTATTGTTATGATATTTGTAATTAAAAATGACATTTCCAGCCCTCAAATGAATGATGTGCAGCCGTGAAGATGAGAGTAGTTGCGTCGCTGGTGGGTCAGTGCAGGGGAAGATTCGACATCAGTGGTTAGTGGAATGTGGATTGAATGCCACGAGAGTCTGTTTTTGATTAAAATTCTTCTTCTTGATATCAGGAAACCGAATTATGGGTGAAATCAATGCAGAGTGTCATTCTCAAACTCTCCACTGTGCAAAAACCGTTTTTCCTCATGCGGCAGGCAAAAATGGGCTTCAAAGAACCGAGAAATTCTCCCAGACCGCCACGAATTTCGTAAAACGATTTCTGGGTTATCTAATTGACCCTGTTGGAGAAAAAACCCATGTTTTATTTTTTCCAAATTCACCTCCGTTTGGCCAAATCGTGCTTTCAAAGTTTGTCGTTTTTCTCTGTTTTGCGTTTTCCTGAATTGCTACATTCGGTTGAATTTTTTTTTTTTTAGATGTGATCACAGCACAGACAGATGACTGAACAATACAATTACGACATCCTCCTCTATTTTCAACTTGCCACTATTGTCAACAGGGACAGGTATGAGAACAACGAAATTGGGCCTATCAAGATCAGTGGCCAAGGCTTCTACTGACAGATTATATGACCACCAGACACATAATGTTGATAGGTTCCAAACAGAAATTATTTGTCTCTGGGTTCCAAAATGTGATAAGATCTCCGGCACCCACAGCCAAAAGGGATCCATATACAGAAAAGCCAGCACATAACATACCCTTTTTTTGTATGATCCAACTGATCGACATCTCCAACCACAACCCTGTCCAATTTCTTGTTTGCTTGGAACCTTTTCATGTTCAAACCATACCTTGAAATTTCCACCATAGGAACAACTTACTGCCATATTCTTTGCTGGATGGAAAACGAGAGCAGAAATTCCAGCGTCACTGTGAGGTTCATCAATAACAGTTGAACTGTGAGGTCCATTTCTGGCTCTGGCTTCCTAGAACTTTCAAAGTCATGGATTTTGTTTGGGATCAGATCTTGTGATTAGACTATGTAAGCTTCCAATGCATATTCCACCATCATTATGATCACTTCTAAATGCATTTTTTTTTATGATTTTGCAGGTTTGTTTCAGGGCAAAGCTTGAACAGGAATGCAGACTTTCTACAGAGGCCACATTGAAAGCTAGGATTGAAGATAGCCATAGATTGTTTTCTTTTTTTTCTTTTTCTTTTTTTCTCTGAAATTGTAAATTTTTATAAGAATGATTAATGATTTTCAATTTTAGGCAGCAAAGACTTCAAGAAAAACATGCTAAAAACATGACTTTGACTAAGGTTTTAAACTGATTTTTTATCAGTCTGGGCTAGGTGACTAGGATAGGATCCATGTCGGGACAATTCCGGAGATGCCCATGTGGTTAGTTTCTTCATTGGATGCCTGTAACCTGCTAAACCTTGAATTCAGTTGCGGAATTCCAATTAGCTCCGGAATCAGGCCACATTCTTATTAAAACAGGATACAATGTTTTGAGGACCACTACAGACCATAACCAGTCAATCTTGGACAGCTGAACCTATCAAAGCAGTTGGGTTTCATATTTTTTTTTTTTTTTTTTAATAATTGATTTGTTAATAAAATTATGTATGTTATATTTTCAAAAATTTTAAAATACACATATATATTTTATTAAACAAAACAATGTATTGGAATTTTTTTCATTTTTTTTTTTAATTTTAAAATCAAATGAAATGATGAATTTTTTTTTATTTTTTTTATTGAATCAATTGAAATGATGAAGTTTATTTTGTCTCTTTTTTTTTCTTTTTCTCTTTTTTTTTTTTACATAACAATTCTTTTTTCTGATCCTCCAAATCACACAAAGTGCAGGAGGAGAGCATACTCAAGAATTATTAAATTTTTTTTTTTTATATAACAATCATTTTTCTGATCCTCCAGATCACACAAAGTGCAGGAGGAGAGCATACTCAAGAATTATTAATTTTTTTTTAGACGTAAGAAATAAGGCTACCTAGTTACACTTCCCCGGCAACGGCGCCAAAATGTTTGGTCAATTTAGTGTGTCCTAAATTGCTACATTAATTTGTCAATCTGGGATTCGTAAGCTGACGAAGTGTGGCGCACTATATGTGCAAGATAACCTATCTCTTACTTTTTGTCGTTTTTGGGTTTTTTTATTTATCTTGGGGGTTTTTATCTTGGTTGGTTTCCTAATGTGAGATGGAAATTCTAAAAGACAAGTATGGATATAAATGTTCAAGGCAATGATGTCATTTATAATGATTTCCCAAACTTCAAACTTCAAAAGGGTTTTAAAACATGCAAGGACAAAATTAATTCCTAAAAGAAAATGAAAATGTGCCACTATACTAGTCAAACAAACAGTGAACTATTGATCATGAAACCCATTACCCTTGCTGCTGTCTAAATACAAAAGAAACTGTGCTCAAAGAAATCCAAGAATTGCAAGCAAAGTAAAGCTAAAATCAAATTACATCAACTCATATTCTGACCCCTCACCATTAGTCTCGCTATGGCTTTCGGAGGTAATCATAAACAACTTGAGCAATCCGATATCTAATTTGCAGAAAAATAAACTAATATCAAATTAAACACTCATACTTCAATCCCTCACCATTAGTCTCGCTATGGCTTTCGGAGGTAACTGATAATGACATGAGCAATTTAATATCTAACTTGCAGAAAAATAAACTAATATCAAACTACACACTCATACTTCAATCCTTCACCATTAGTCTCGCTATGGCTTTCGGAGGTAACTGATAATGACATGAGCAATTTAATATCTAACTTGCAGAAAAATAAACTAATATCAAACTACACACTCATACTTCAATCCCTCACCATTAGTCTCGCTATGGTTTTCTGAGGTAACTGATAATGACATGAGTAATTTAATATCTAATCTAACTAATAAAGCAAATGTACAAAACTGAAATAAATAAAACAGTGCTGGAATTAAAAGCTAAGAAAAATAAATCAGCAGAAGGACAAGACTGATTCCATGTCATTATTCATTGTAAAACTATGTGAAAATGCGCTATGATTTCAGAAAGCAATCTAAGTAAGGAAATATGACAAAACAGAATTGAAAACAACTTATCTAGAAAACATGCAAAACCTCCTTGAATAGCAGGGGCCCTCTGCTACCAATTTGGTGTAATCCTTCTTCAGCTCCTTAAAATTGTAATCAAAACACCATCAAGGAACTTCTTTATTGAAAAACTTCACAAATCTACATTCCATTCCATCTTAAGCTTTATTACAAAACACTCTCTATTTTCCTTCTCCTATTTTTCACTGTTTTTTCACTACTTCCTCATTACCTATGATAGGAGAAAGCTTCTCATATTTATACAAAATATGAAGAGTCATCTCATTAATGGGAGTCCATGAATCTCTCCCTCCATCTCTAGAGTTACAATCAAAATAGGAAATGATAAGACACATGTCTTTCTAGAGTTTCAACACAACTAAGAAATGAGACATATATCCTCTTAGAGTTTCAATACAACAAGGAAGTGAGACACATATCCTCTTGATCCCATAATCTTCTACAACCAAATTCGAATTTGGCCTTAGAGTGCCACATAAGGGTCTTCTAGAAGTCTCCTTTTGACATACACATGTCACAAAACTCATAACACATATTTAGATATATGAAACTATATTAATTTTCTAGTTTCTAATCATAAATTCACTTTAAATACATAAAATAAATAACTTTTGAAAACAAGGATCCTAACCGATATATTTATGAAAATGGTTACTTGATGTAGGGTTTTAGGTCAGAAGGCTATGAAATAAGAGCTAAATGGTTATGACATAATGGAAATATGTATGAATATGGAAAACACTTTTGAGACTCAACAGCACTACTCATATTTTTTATCACATCTTCCTTCATTTTTTTATCTTTGGTTGATTTTCGAATACTCAGTAGTGTCGTAGCTTCTTTTAATTTCCTTAATGATAGGAGACCTTTCAACATTTGAGCCTGAACTGTCACCCGCTCATTTAAGAAATACTTTTCAAAAATGCAGTTAACACGATATCGTATAGCATGGTCAGGTTTTTTATCTCCATATGTGTGAGTGTCAACATTCTCTAACATCTCATCAGCGACAGTGATTTCATCTGTACATATTCGAAAAAATAGTGCATATTCAATAAATAACTAAATTGATAAATATATCTATAATTTCAATAATACGTGCATGTGTTTAATATATATATTATATATATGTACATACCTTGTGATTCAATTTCTTTATTTGGATTTCTTTCAATATTTTCACCATCTTCAATCATTGGTTCAATATCTCTCTCACTTTCTCTTCAAAATTTTGTATCTCATCATCAATGTTTTGAGGAATATCTCTGTCTGTTTACATTAAACAAAATATTTTTCAAATTAGTTCATCAAATAAAAATTAAGCTTCACATTTTACACTAGAAAAATTTTAAATATATCAATAGATCATAATATTTACATTTACATACCTGCTTCAATTTCTGCTTGAGGTTGATTTTCCTCTTTAATTTTTGAGAGGGCTTCTAACTTCCTTTTGCGAGATTGTCTTGTCTCTTCTCTACGTTCCTCAGGGTCTCTTTTTCGATCATATTTTCTCGCACAAGTCCTTCAATTTCCCATGATAATAGGGTTTGAAGTTCAAAAAACTTCCTTCAAAAAATTAGACAATAACTCAATTAGAAAAAACAACACAAAATATTTAATTTAAAAAAAAATCATTTTAAATTTTTTGCAAAAAATACATACTCCAATCCAAAACACACTCTAAAAAATTCGAGAAAAAAATGTCTTATAAAAATGAAACGAAGCTCAAAAGATTTACTTCAACTCAAAACACGTACTCTAAAAAAGTGTCACTTCAAAAAAAAATCAATTGTATCCTTTCAATCCTAGCAGAGATCAGTGTCTCAAAGCATGGTAAATTGATTTTATTGAAAGAGAAGGAAGGCTAAACAATAAGATCCATTGATGCCCAGCCATAATGTCATCATTTTATTTTTGGAAACACTGCGAGAATCAACATAATGATACATCAGTCGATTCTCTGGGCTATAATACTTCCGTGGATCACAGATGGAAACAACATAAATATCAGAAGCAAGAGCATAAAAACAAGTCTTTCTCTCGAAAGGTCCATGTTATCCTTCAACAGTCAAAATATATCCGGAAGGAAGATGTAAAAAGAAAGTGTCTCTTTGAACTTGGATCCAAATTGCAGGGTACAAAGTCAAAAGATGTCCTCCTACGGTTGGACACATTAGATATGGCTCTGAGCCTGATAGAGAAATTAGAATGGAAAGGGTCAAGTTGGGCCTCGAAGCCATCCATGCTTGCTTTGCTACACACTAGGTTCTTGGAACATTCTTGTGAAAAGGTTAGACTCACAGTCTCCTCTTGTCTCAGTAAAATCATTGCCTTAACAACACCGCTACTACCCTACAATGATGACATCATGAGGAGGATTTTTCAGGTAATGGTAGAAACACTCCAAGGGTTGGACAACACCACCCTTCTTACTTTTTTTCAGAGGCACAAAATTTTGGAACGCATGGTGAAATTTAGATTTGGTATACTTATGTTGAATCTAGAGTGTGATGAATTAATCCTTCATATGATCCAATACTTCTGCACCAGAATTACAACATCTCATCCAAAATTCATCAAAACAAACATGAAAAATATCATGTCCCCGATCTTAGGAGAAGATAAGGCCATCTACGAACAATTGAGATCCAAATTGTTGGAAATTTGGAGGAAGGAGATAATTGTATCACCTATTGCTTATGAACAAGCTGGGGAGTTGGTCAAACATAACATCAAACTACTTAGAAAGAAGAACCAAGGAGGAACTAACATATATTTGTGGAGACATCAAGAATGAACTAAGGAGGAAAGTCTTGTGCTTTGTATGCAAGGGAGTTTGGGCACTTGGCCATTCATGTCTAGGTAATAAGGAGGCGGCAAGGGCAGAACAATTAGAGACTTATTTGGATCATGGGGATTTATCCATAGTTGGGTTCACCAGTTTTTAGGAGAGAACTTATGAAGGATCCAAGAAGTCAGGTATAGATAATGAGCAACAACACCATGCTTTTCAGAGAAACTTGCAGGACAAGCTTATGATAATCAGTCAACTTGACAAAGCACGTGGCGAAAGGAATGAGGTAGTTCCTCCTGATGATGTGGTAATTGAGTCTATATATATCCCAAAGAACATCCATAAAGAGTATGGGAAATCATGAGTATATAACAGTCCACCAGTACATCCATGTTTGACAACCAGAGAGGGTGGAAAACTTATCCCCACATGTGGAGAAGGCGAGGAAGAAAACATTCAAGGAGAATCAAATGAGGATCCAGTAGTAATAAACTGATATGATGAGCATGATCATGCAGGCCAACATGAAAAATATAGTATGCAGGATGATCCATTTTTGCAGAGTCATTCAAAGGTTCAAGTTGGAGCTATGATAGTTGAGAATTCAGTGGAGACAGATACAAAGTAATTCAGCATGGCACCAGAATTTCCTGTAGAGGGATTTCGGGAAAATATCATGTATTTCAAGACATATCTTATGATGTTGAAGCAGAGAGTCTGGACAATCCGATACACTATATTACAGGAGAATAGGAAAATTAGGGAGCTCATAGGGGTATGTGCCGAATCAACAACCAAATTTTGTAGTGTTGAGGAACAACTCAAGTCCCTCACATGGAAACAAGAGGTGTATCATTGGGAGTTCCAGAGTAGCCCTCTACAGGAGTACATAGAAAATGCTTGCAACACTACCAACCCACCTTTATACATTGGGAAGAGCAGGGCAGAGTTCTCCAAATGCATCATGTTGGGTGACTGAGTGGAGCAACATCAATTGAGCATCACACAACATCAACATAGTATATTTGTAGATATTCATCCTTCATAAGACCTGGATTTACGAGAGATTATGAGTTGGTACTCTATTGATGGATTATATCCTAGGAGGATACTCATATCCAAGGGCATATTTCATCTTGAGCCCTTAAGCACAGGCAATGAAGGAGGGTTGAGATGGAATCATAACCCATAGGTCCCTTGACTTAGGTGGAATCGAGATCCAAGAGAATACATTGGGGGCAAGATTGACCAGAGGATTGTTTGGGATCCAGGTAAATCTATCGGGGGAAGGATTGGTCGGAGGATTGTTTGGGATCCAGGTATCGAAGGATCCGTTAAGGACCATTTAGCATGGAGGAATATATACCACACTAGGTTGTATGGGGTCCTGGTATAAATGTACATATGCTTTTGTTGTGGATAGCAGTGGATTGGTTAAGGGCAAGCAATCTTTGGGCGGGAGGATTTGTAATATTCCATTTTTTTTTATATGCTCAAAGGGGAAAAAAAATACCCGTGGTATTCATCCATCGTATCTACCCACAGTATTCTCCTTCGTTTTCGAGGGAAAATAATAAAATAAGGCTTCTAGAAAATCCATCAAGCATATAAAAGGGGGTAGGAGATATGCATTGAGGGAATTTGGGTTTATCTATCTTACTATGTTTTTCTTGAGAACTTGGTGTGGCCAGTTGTAGTTGATCCCAGGGATGAAAACCCTGTGGGTGTTATGTTGTCTGGTGGATCCATCCAGGGTCCACAATTGTGCTTCAGTATTTATTTTTCTCTTTTGATGAGCATGCGTGCATGCCATTGTAGGGGATATGATACTTTGTATGGGAATGTACTATTTTTATTCAGTTATTAATATATATAAGGTTGCATTTCCAGATCTCGTCTTTGTTCATGTTTTTGCTGAAAGGTTTTTATTTAGAACACTAAAATGTGCTAGATCTGACGAAATTTTTAAGGTTTGGTATATTACAGTGTACACTGCACCACATGTACACAACACCACATATAAAACATGTACATAACACCACCTATACATAGCATTGCATATACAACATGTACATAGCACCATCTGTACCCAGTACCACATATCCAAAATGCACACAACACCATATGTACACAATACCACATATGCAACATGCACACGACACTATATATGCAACTTGCACACAACACCACGTGTAGAACATGCATACTGTACCACGTGTGTGCAACACCGCAGGCACAACATGAACAACACATACACAACAATATTACTGCACACCTAGAGACCACATTGTCTTTACCAAGCAACCTTGATCCTAGTGTCTTTCCAATATCCATGCTTATCCCAACATGCCACAGATGACTCTGCTTTCATTCCACTGTTGTATCGTTCAACTTTATCTGCCATAGCATAAACATAGACATAGTACAATCACATAATATTAAATCATATCCACATGATACTGACATCATAGATCTATGAGGGCTACTCTGCCACTTGATTCCTCATGAAACCAAGAACCTCTTCATGCTATTCACCCGCATAAGAGATCACTCCTCCATAAGAATAATCCTTCACAACCCTATTAGATAGTGACATACATACACACACACACACATATATATATAAGCATTAACATAAAACAACCATGATCCCGTCAAACAATGACATACATACATACATGTATACATATATAAACATCAACATAATCATGATCACAACATAATTACCAAATATCATAAGGTCTAGGTTAAGAGAACTCCCTTTATCCGTGCACAACATCCACAACATTGAGAACAATAGTTCCCAACATAGCCAATGCATCTGCCACCTCAAAGTCCAATTACTTTGCCTTTCATGTTACCTTTCTCGGGATTGTCATGCCACCGTCCATTTATCCCAATGGACCAAACCAGTCTAAATGATTTTCATATTCTTACCTTCAACTGTCCTTTACTCATGCATCAAGCTTCATTCGGGTCTTACATTACCTGCTAGGTTTCATTCAGCCCTTCCTGAGCTGCACTAAATTTCCTCCTTCCAAAACCAATTCCAAAGACCCTCCAAACATAAAAGGAAAGAACCAAAAGGAACCAAGAAGAAACTCATGAAAACCAATAGCAATACGACACCACAAACAAAGTGGCAAGGCCTTGCACCGAACATAAAAAAAACTGCAAATCACCCACAAACAATTCACAAAGCGCAAAAAGTACAAAACTAGCAACAGACACCACGACTCAATCCCCATGGGTTACCAATACTTCCAAGGGAAATCTCAACCTGATCCTTACTCAATATTTCATAACAAGGTCTTTTTCCGTGTAGTTCCCTGTATCATAATTCCATAAACACATAGTTGTTAGTGCATAAATAAACATAACAATATACCAGTTACATTACCTTGTTGTGGCAAGTACAGTGCCTTGTAACTAAAAACGTACATACCATCTCTCAAGGGGATCAGAATTTCGTGACGGATCCAGCCATAACTGGAAACTATTTATTATACCTGTAAAATGCATGTTCATGAATATGACACATATCCACATAATGTCATAAAAAATCAAGGGTAAGAAGACTTTGTGTATTCATGCAAGCACTCATTCGTTTGGAATTGTGGTTTCCAAACATAGCCAAAGGAATTCTCACCCAATTCCCTTCTTTTACCTTTTTCCTTGCTACAATTGAATCTTATTATCTTCTATCACATCACCCAACTTTTAGTTATATAAAAAAACCAACTATTACCTTGTCAAAGTAATGCCAAGCATGTTGCCCTGCAACTGTCCACACATGTAATCCACCTATTACATGGTGTCCATTAATTTTAAACCAACCTTTACCAAGACTAACAACCATGTCACAATCAACTCACAATTATTAAACATAATTCTACAACTATCACATGCTTGCACTCAAGCACATATCAGTTGTCTCAGACCATAATGTGTTAGTACAAGTTTCTTAAAGCAAGATCATTCTTTCAGGAAATCTCATATACACGTAGTCATACCATGCAATTAATCAAACATTCAAGAAAAATATAGACAACATAATAGACACCAAACACTCAAAAATCTAGACACCAAACACTCAAGAACCCAATAGAAGACATAGCCAACTCATACCTCAATGTATCTCAGGGGAGGCTATCACATATGCACAAGTTAGTCTAGATTAACATGACACAATATGACAAATATATTAACTCGTACCTGAATATCATAGTCATAACCATCTGCATAGGCTGATCCCGATTAGCATGATAAATATAACATCAATATACTAGCTGCAATGAACATATGCATCGTGCATATGACCACAATGCATATAATAACAAGTTACTTTCAGTCATGAATATCTGACGCACATGCAAATGACCACACAGATGAACTATCATCTATCATTCATGTAACCACAACAACCATAAAATGAAAAACATGTAACAATCCATTAACTAACATACCTGCATGTCTGACATACAAACCTCTATGACAATCTATTATTACTTTGAAGTCCAATGCTACAACCTCGCTTTGATGATTTGCATCTCCTGCTCCATCTCATCCAACACGTTAGCATCATAACATAAAAATAGTATCGTGATGACCTAATTGCATACAATGACCTCACGATGCAGGTATGACCTACTATACATGCATAACTATAACCATGAAAATGCATGCATAAAAACATACATACACTGACATGCACACCAAATGCATATACGACCGACATGAATTCATGAAAAATACATCCCAACAACAACATCATCAAATGAATCTACATGAGAACACATCAAACAGATATACAACCTAGATGCATGCATGACAACCACATTCTCCCCATCTAGTCCATGAGTTGAACCATGCTCTAATACCACTTTATAGCAGCCTCCTTGTTAGAAATTAATATATTACAGAGCAATGGAACACATAAAATATGCATAAACACAAACACTTAAATAACATATAAAAAAAGAGATATATGTGGTTCACCCAACTTGGGCTACATCCACGGAAACAACATGTCCTTCCTTTCTGTTATCCAGCAAAATGAAGAGACACAACCTACAACCGAGCCACTGTAATATCCTCTATACTCTCATACGTCCCCATTTCAATTTCTCTCTTAGAATATACACACAATAAACCGCTGCAATACAATACCCTCATACGAAATGGGGGGTTTCCTTCTAGGGAAAAAACCCTATATTAAACATAACTTTTACCATCTGATCATCCGCTTAATAAACGACCCAGATTGACTATGAAATTATAATATTTTACAAGGCATTTCTACATCTGATTTTAGCTTCGGGGGCACTACCCCCAAAACCCTTCGTCAAGGGGTGGGGGGGCTCATAACATTGTCGTTGCCCCTCCTGGACCCCCCTGACGATGATTAAATGATGGGTGGTGTTGCCGCCCCGTTCGGAATAGGGGTCCAACGCTGTGATACATCTAAATAAAGAAGAAAACCTGTCTCCACACCCAACAGTCCCACATTTACCCAAGCTAATCGGTTGTGTGACGAAGATTTACTATGATATGATTCAAATCCCCAAGTGAAGTTAAGGAAGTGGAATCGACAAACCAACACTTTACAGACCTCCCTCGGGTGGTACTGGACCCCCAGGAGTTAATCCACCACTCCAGGTGCCCAACCCTTGAGTTAACCTAGCCATTCACTGAACTAAAACCCCAATCGCTCCCATGACAAGGACTCCATGCGATCGAAACCATCTAGTCGCTCCTACAAGCCTGCAAGGGAGAGACTACAATATTTTTCAGCCAGTTCTGTGCCATAGAATGAGAGATTTAAGCCACTTTTTCAAGGCTAGTTTCGAGACCAATTCCCAAAAATTGATGAAACTTTCCAAGACGATAAATGACACCAAGACAAAGCCTCTAACACAAAACTTGATCAAGAGATTCACCTAACCAAGCATAAACATTACAAACATTTTGTCAAACACATCATGAACATGTAATCTATAGGTCATAATTACACATATGAACATAGGGGCCTCATACCTATCTGAGAAATGGCAAGAAGGTCTAGTGCCTTCTCATATTAGCTGCAATAACATCTATTAGGTCATGCATTCATTAACATTTCAATTACTAATCAAAACATGATGAGATCCATAACAAAATTCTGTCATAAACCATGCTTATAACTAGCATATAACCAGCAGAATAACAATGATAGAACAACCATTATGTAACACTCTCCTCCCACATTTACCCAAGTTAACTAGTCCGCTAGGGAAAACATGTGACGAGAGGCTACTATGATTTGATTCAACCTCCTAGGTCACTTTAAGGAAGTGGAACTGACAAAACACAACCAAACTGATCATCCACACAACCAACAGAAACTCCAGGAGCTACCCCCACTTTCCAGGTGACCAACCCTTGAGGAAACTCAACAATTCAAGCTCCTAGAGCCTTAATCACTCCCTTTCCAGACCCTGCAAGTGACTGTGGGTCCCATTCGCTCCCTTTCGAGACCCTTGTTGGAAATATGTTTCTTGTATCCTATCATATTGAATTGATTGTCCTTGATGGAAACTATACGCAACACCTGAACCAGCATAAGGCAAAATAGACAGGGAGCAGAGGCAGCAAAGAGGTAGCAGAGGCAAGAAAAGAGAAGTCAGTTTTCTTGAATATGGAACCAAGCGATATTTGAAACAGAGTTCATATATATACGCAAACGGAACCTGGAGTACGGAGCGGGAATTTGATTGGACGGTTGATCACTGTTTAAAAACCGCGAGTGGATTTGCGGAAGCGGATTGCCCATATCGCATCGCTTTTGCGGGATAAGCGGTATTTCCTGGTTGGGAAGCGATTCCATAGAGCTTTTGACACGTAGCGAGGTGGACCCACGGAAAACCGCCTTCACTGCGCACCATCGCATGTTAACGTTCGACCAAGGATGCCGTGCGATATTGTTGAGCACCGTCGATCTAGAGGGAAGCCATCGGATGGTGGTTGTATGAAGAAGATGCGCAAAGGTTAACCAAAGTACGGCGGCCATCGCACGTTAACATTCGGCATCGAAGGTCGAGCGATATGCATATATGTCGTCGATCTGGAGGCTTGCTATCTAACGGTGATCAGATGCTGGACTTGCGCGAAATTTACTTAAGGTACAGTGCGCGTATTGGATTGGCTATTGACTATATATATGTGAGCCCGGGGTCAAAGGTTCATCATAAGGTTAATTGTTTGAAAGCATTGGTTATTTATATAAAGTCTGAAGGGTTAAAATTTAGTTATAAGGCATGGCACACATAAATAATTTGAATTCCCGCGATTAAATGTGTATAAGTACGAAGGGTTGTAACCTTAATCCTAAAGTTCAGTGGTGGGATAAAAGTTCAGAAAATACATTGGGAATTCAAAAGTTGTAAATATTTATTTTTCAATTTCTTTAAATTGATAAATAAATTAAAAATAAATCAAAGAGCCACATGGGGTAAACTAAAGGAAATGCTAACAAAGCAATACCATTAGTGGTTGAGTGGTTTTGACTCGTGGTATTGATAAAGGCAAAACTATATAAGGAGAAGAAGATGATAGTACGAAGTGTGCAAGTGAAAGGGTTGTTAATAAATAAATCTCTTTAAGAGATATCTGTATATATGATGCACCTATGGACATGAGCTATAAATGATGAATCTCTACGATGATTGGCAAAAGAAATGATGAAGACCTGACGGAAGTCTGATGAAGAAATTGAAGAAATCTGGTGGATCTGAGGGTTGAAGCCTTCTGTATGAAAGTGGAAGCTTCCTTCCAGTAGAAGCTGGTGTTAAAATCAGGGGGTTGGAGCTCTCTTCCAGTAGTGGCTGGAGAACGAGAGAAGGTAGTAGCCTTCTGCAGGTGGGTACCTGCGTGCTGGTATGAGTTTGCACCAGTACAAAATTGTAAAAAGTTTTCTTTATAATAAATATTGAAGACAGAGACAACAACAGCGGTGGTTTTCTCCCGAATTGGGTTTCCACCTTAAATACTGGTGTTCATGTGTGTTGCTTATGTGTGATGGTTTATTTTGTTATTATTGCACATACTTGCTGCTTACTAAACATCTGATGAATGAATGATGTAATGATCTAAGTAAAGAATTAAACATATGCAAGGATATCCATAGTTATATGCATGTTGAGTTCTGTAAAGTAACGTATGGGTTTTAAGAGAAACAAAAAGTGAAAATATTTCAGTTAGCTCTAAATACTGATTCACCCCCCCCCCCCCTCTCAGTATTTTTCCAACAATTGGTATCAGAGCAGGTCCTTCTGAAAAGATTAGCCACTAGAAGGAAGATCAATCAAGATGAGCAATCAAGATGGAATGGCAGCTATCAGGCCTCTGCTCTTCAACGGAAACAATTTAATCTTCTAGAAAACAAGGATGAGATCTTATCTTCAGTCTCTGGGAGCAGATCTATGGGCTATTGTTGAAGCAGGATATCAATATCCAGTCGCAGTACCAACAGATCCAACGGAAAGAAAGAATTTTGAAATAAATGCAAAAGCGGTTAATGCTCTATTGGGAAGTCTAACTGAATAAGAATTTGTCAAAGTCATGCAGCTGAATACATCAAAGGCTATATGGGACAAAATCATTCTAAATTATGAAGGTGATGCAAAGGTAAAAAGTGCTAAACTCCAAACTCTTAGAATTCAATATGAAAACCTAAAAATGCATAATGAGGAGAGTATTTCCAATTTGTTTTTACGTCTTGATAATATTGTAAATCGTATGAGAAATATGGGAGAAACAATAACCGAATCTACTTTGGTTGAGAAAGTTTTAAGATCACTAATGACAAAATTTGAGTCAAAAGTTTCTGCTCTTGAAGAAAAGCAGGATCTTCAAAATCTCACTGTGGTGCAACTTCATGGCATACTAACTGCATATGAAATGAGAAGAGGAGGACCATCTGAAGTCAAAGAAGCCGTCTTTAGAGCTTCTACAAAAAGGAAAGAAGTAAAAGAGACAGAAGGATCAGGGTATGTCTCAGAAGATGAGGTAAATTTTGTAAAGAAACTCCAACTTGGTACAGGACGGTTCGGAGGTAAGCTTCCTTTCAAATGTTTTGCTTGTGGAAGAGTTGGTCATTATGTTGCTAAGTGTCCTCACAAAGAAACACATGAAAAAGGAAAGGAAGTAGCAAGAAGGAATAAGAATCAGTTTAACACTAGAAAAAGTTACTATACTCATGAAGACAGTGATGGGTTATCTGACAGTGAGGAAGAATGTGAACAAGATCTTAGACTTCTCATGGCATTTGAGAAGGAATCTAAAGAAGAAAAATATACTTTTATGGATGCTTTAGAGGACAATGATTTTCTTGATGAAATCAATCAACTCAAAATATGCTTAGAAGAAAGTAAAATAACCATAGAAACTCTGAGAAATCAGCTCGAAGAAAAGGAGAAACACAATGAGAAATTGGAATGTGAAATAGTAAGTCTAAGAAAAGAAATGGAGAAAGTGAAGACTTTGAATCTTAGATTTGCTAAAGGATCTGAAACCTTAGATGAGATTATCAAGGTACAACGTTCTCCTTTTATAAAGACAGGTCTTGGATATATTGGAGAATCTTCTCAGACTTCAGCACCGAATTATCTAAAAGCAGCTACAGCCAGTATACAACATTCTGCCACTCAGCAAGGGAATAAAGATTCTTCACAGGTAAAGCATGACCATCTCAATTCAAAGAATACCTTTCAAAGAAACACCAACCATCAGGTAAATTCAAGTAGAAGATTTTATGATCGCAGAAATTACTTCTTCAATGGACAATGTTTCTCATGTCACAATTTGGGTCATAAAGCTATTCAATGTGTTGCATATAAAACCATCATGACAAGAGAAGCAAGAAAGAAAAGGATTGATATTGGAACAAAGAAGAACACCTATAACAAATTTTCTCCTCTTCAAAATGAAGTTGAATGTACTTATTGCAATAACTTTGTCCATAAAGAATCTGAATGCAGGAGCAAAGTCCAGCCAAAAGAACATTTTCCTTCAAGCTCCAAAGTATGGAAAAAGAAGGAATTACAGGTTGAAAATTGTGGCATATCTTTATGTGCAGAAGGTGAAGAAAATCAATGGTACATTGACAGTGGATGCTCAAAACATATGACAGGTGACAAAAACAAACTTCTTGAATATAGTGCTCTAGAAAAGGAAAAGAATGTTACATTTGGAAATGATAATCCTGCTGTCATTAAGGGAAAAGGGTCGGTTTTTCTAAAAGAAAAGGTGAAAGCTAATAATGTCATGTATGTGGATGGATTGAAGCATAACCTGTTAAGTGTAAGTCAAATGTGTGATCAAGGAACTGAAGTTGTCTTTAGTTCAAAAGAATGTGTGGTACGTGATCTTGATACAGGTAAAACAATTATAAAAGGAAATAGAACTCCAAGCAATCTGTATGTATTGAAGAACTGCAAAGAACAATGTTACTTGAGTAAATCTTCAGAAAACTGGCTATGGAATAGAAGGTTGGGGCATCTGAGCTTCTCCCAAATCAATAAATCAAGCAGACTCAAAGCTGTTCGTGATCTTCCCATATTACTTACCCTAGTACTATCATATGCACCAATTCGGTAAGCAGACTTATGCAATTTAATGCCAAGGAAGGATCATCAAGTGTTCTGAACTCATTCATCACATGGACCCCAGAGAAAAAAGTCACCACGGGGAAAATATTATATTTACTATTGATGATTTTTCAATGTGGCTGATTGGGTTGCTTAAACACAAAGATGAAGCATTTGAGAAATTAATTTCTAGCACTAGTTGAAAATGAAGTAGATCTAAAACTCAAATGTCTTAGATCTGATCGAGGAGGATAATATACTTCAAATGAATTCCTTGAATTTTGTGAACAACATGGCATAAAAAGACAATTTTCTGTAGCTAGAACTCCACAACAAAATGGCGTTGCAGAAAGAATGAATAGAACAGTTCAACAAATGGCTAGAGCTATGCTTGATGATTCTGGAACACCTGACACATTTTGGGGAGAAGCGTTATATATAAAATGCTAGCAGCATGAAATGC
>JAXQQM020064402.1:0-58500 GCA_034641835.2 Pinus albicaulis
TCATAAACAAACTCATGAAGGATAAGCAAAACAAAGCAAAGAAAAGTTTATATCTAAAATGAAACTAGCACAACAATAACTAGAAAGAAATTTTAGATCAATTAATAACAACACACCACATATTTATATGACATACATGGAATTTCAAAAGAATACCCTTCACCTACATAACACACACTAGCCACATCCACCCCCAAGGACCAAATATAAAATTTCTAGTCCAAATACATATGCCAACTAGATTCTTACTAATATACATTACTAAAGCTCATTGGAAATCAAACTTAAAACCTTGTATTTCATCATCTACATATTCTTCTTGCAACCCTATCGGGGTAGTCTATGTCCTTTCCTGATAGTAATATTTCCATTGGTGAGAGGTCACATACTTGAGATACAAAATTTTATGAAAAACAAGGATACAAATAAGTGGTCATCAGTAAAAATCTTTTCAATAACCTTAGAATAGAAATCATTCTCCATGTGAGCCAGTGGTGGCAAATTTTGTTGGGAGCATTTGTATCCTATGGCACGTCAAGTTCCTGCATTTTGTGTGGACGTGTTTTGAAAGGATGATTATATTTTTTTTCCACCTTTCCAAAAAAAACCCAAATAACCGTAATGGATGTTACCAACATGTTTAGTTTTAACTTAGCATTGTGGAAATGTTAGCAGTGTGTTTCCCACTTTGATCATTAATATATTAAATGGGAAGAAGTAACATGTGAGAACTCATAAAGAGCCAAATTCCCAAAGGGTGGGTAAACTTGGCATGGTGCTTAGTGGGTAATTTTGGTAGTGGTCATGGCTTTACCAAACTCCTTATAGGGAAAGGTAGTACAACGTGTGTAGGGCCTCCTATTGTAATTACACATGAGAATCTCAATAATAAGGAACCCACTTAATCATTATAATATTATACTAGTAATAGGCCAGCACAACTATGTGTTGTGAATAAAGTGTCATATATATATATATATATATATATATCAGATGTATTATATCATTTAATATTACTCATTTATCTTATTTTCAAAATAAAAACACCCACCAATATAATAGAAATTCACTAACTTATTGTAGAAATTATATGGAATCTCTATACCAATGGATTCAATCCGATCATGTAATGTACTAAAACAAGATACTGAATCCTTCTATTATATTTGCGGAATATAAAACACAATCACTCAATCACATGCAAGTAAGAGAAAGAAATAATCAATCACACAACACAAGATGTATCTAGGGAAATAACTTGCTCAAAACCCCTCTATCATATATTGTGCATATTCAAAGAATCATAAAACAATACAATGCTTTCTCAGACCGAGAAAACCTTGCACTCTACCAATCATCTCACCCTAGTCCTGCTCAAAACTTACTAGCAATTCTCAGGAAAAATTGACCAAAACTTAGCCAAATTTCATCCCTACTTAGCCCAGACTTGCTCATGCAATCCCTAGGCAATTAATCCCTATTAAATAGGATAATCAACCTTCCTTGATTGTGCAATCCTTCATGAGCCTTCCTCTGACTTTATAATTGCACCCGGGAAATTCACTAATAATATAACTGATAATTAAATTCCCTTTAACCTTTGTCTCAACTGGGACCTCATAAAAATTTACATGCATGCATATAATAATAATGAATCATCAATTATCTAATAGATCACTACTTTTGAATTAAATCTAATTTAATTCACTTGAACGCTCACTAGCTCATCACTTAGTTAGAACTAGTTAAACTGATTTCAACTCAATCAATTTGAGTTAATTGATTACACATGCACCAAACTAATGCATTAACTACAACTGGACCCCAAAAATAATAGAATCACTCTACATGCCTCACCTTTGACCCTCAACTCGAAATTATTGAGATAAATCGATATTTATGACATAGTTAACTGATACAAGTTGTTATGAGATGAAATTACAATTTATTTTCCAATTTATTTAAGGGATAAATAAATTAGACACCCACATTTAGCACTAGTGTGTAACTGAATTCCTCACTCATGTGTGATTGGAATTCCACACCAGTTATGTGGTCAATTTTTGTCCTTTCTGGATGCCAATTTCACTGTTTCTTGTTGCAAATTTCAACACTTGTAACATTTCCATCTTTTGACCTCTATAATGGGTGTCCTCCTTTCACAAACTCACAACCACGATATTGACCCACCACCAAACTCTTGTTGAGAAGGATGGATCCTTACATCTATAATTTTGATGATTAATATGTACATGCATCTCAGTTTTATTACAAAATCATTTACCAAATGATTTGTGCCAAAATTAGGGGAATTTCACCCCATTCACATTCATTATTGCACCATGGCTCCACTATGCAGACTACTTCCAATGGTGGTGAAATCTAAGAATGTTGGGGGTGGTTTTTCTACCAAGATTTCTCTAGTGAGTTTCTACTTTCTTTGGTTTTATTTTTGCCTTGGATTTTTCTTTTATTGTTTGTACCTATAGTCATTCTTTCCCTTTTACATGCTATTGTAATTTATTATTTTATAAGGCTTCTCCTTTTGGCCTTCCCCTGGTTTATGTCTTCTCTTTCTGGGCCTCTTGATCCCTCTTTAGATTTTGTCTACCTTCTCTCCCCTTGCAACCTTCCCTCATTGTCATTAACTACTTTGTGTTCATCCTATACTCCTTATAACACCTTAATTTCCTCTCTTATACTTCCTCTTTCCTCAAGCCCCTTCTTCCAATTCATAATGTTGAGGTCTGACCGCTCCTTGAGGATAACAAGGAAAATGTTAGAGAATCATAAAGGTAGAAAGGTTCTCTTATTATTTATTATTTACATGTTCCTCTTATATTCTTTCTTCTTAGCTCATCAAGAAAATATCAAAGTAAATGCACATAGATCAAAGACACCAGATGTGGGCCAATAGCCAGGGAATATCCCCACTCTCGGGGACAACCTAGTTAGTAATTATTCCTTCAATAGTAATTATTAAGACTATAGACATTGACTTGGACTTCCTCCACACCAAGTCAGAATTCCTTTTGATCCTTCCTCAATCTGGAACCAACAATAGTAGTGGAAGCATTATGTAGCAGTTTCTTCGACCTGGGACTTTGATCTTTCTTTTGGAACTTCTACCTTGAGGGAAATCATTCGATATTGCTTCTATAAGTTTGATTTTGACCCAACGCAACTTCTCAAGGCAACAACATCCAATAGAATCAACTTCGACCTATTCTTCTCTTGGCAAAGGAAAAATACTTGAAGACTTCGATCTTCCAAACTATAGCATGTGAGAGAGAGAGAGCAGCACCAAAATTTTGATTTTATTCCAATCTATTAGCTTGACCAAAAATACACTTGAATTTACCCCTTCCTTCACTTTTCACTTTTTCCTGATGCAACAAATGATATCGAATTTTTGAGTGTGTGGGAGATGTCTCAAAATTAATTTGATCTCCCTGTATTTATAGGCTTCTAATGGGTTCCAATTATGGACTTGAGGCCGACTTGATCACTTGAAGGCTGACTTGATGTGGAGGCTCCATAAATAATATTTGACTCAATACTATACCTAATTTCATGATTCAAAAGCCGAGAATGAGTCAATTTAAATCTATAATGACACTATAAACTCAAAATAAAACCTAGAAGTCCACAATGGGGACTTTGACCTAAAATAATATTACCTAAGCATGAAACCCATTCTTTAACAAGTAATTTAATAATAAAATAAAATTATTTTATTTATTATTTGGACAATTATAATAAATATTGAATCAAATAGAATTTATGAAGACCAAACCTAGTTACAATCTTCAAATTTCCCTCTTAACTAGGGAGGTATTCCTAATACAATAGTATAAGGTAGATCTCAATTATGTGAACTATTAAGAATTTTTAGACACTTAAATGCCATGGACTAGATTCCTAATCGAGGTAATATATCCATTGGTCACTCTACGATTTAGACATTGCAATGCCTTGGACTAGATTCCTGACCAAGGAAATCTATCCAAGTGGGACTAATATCGACTAAAGCTTTCAGCCTCTATAGGTACCATTAGGCTTAATTAACCATCAAACCAGGGAACTAGGTGCACAACCATCTGATGCCACCATCCCTACTAGACATCAACACAAAGTGTCAGCTTGATGTATTTCCAGGAAATGCTTCACTCACAAAGCGTCAACACCCCTTAATCCAATAGATCAAGGATAACCAATCTCTCCCAATCAAACTGATTGGTAACCAACATGCTATCAACTTCTTTGAGATATTCACCTGTAAAAACAAAACCCAAATCAAAAATACACTTTTAAATATATAATCAAAGAAAACCTTCGGGGCTTTCAATGTTTCCCTTCAACTTTTCTCATTAGGACTATGAGTTGAATATTTGAGAGAAGATTCCTTTCCCTACTTCACATGGAGAAACATTTCTTCAAGTATATATTCTGTTAGAAAATTATATATTATGGAGCAATGCAACACATAAAATATGCGGAAAATACAAGCACACAAAACACATAAAACCAGAGAGACACAGATATACGTGGTTCACCCAGGTTGGGCTATGTCCACCCCGAACAGCCAGTCCTTCCTTTCTATTATCCAGCAAAATGAAGAGACAAAACCTACAGCAGATCCACTGTAATATCCTTTGTTCTCTCTCACAGTCTCCCTCTCTGTTTCTCGCTCTGAGAATACACACTCAATGCACAGCTGCAATACTATACCCTCATAAAAGCGAGGGGTTGCCTTCTAGGGCAAAAAACCCTAATCTAAACATAACTTCTACCATCAGATCATCCGCCTATGAACGGCCTAGATTGACTAGAAATTACTATACTTTTACAATGCAATTTTACATCTGTTTTTAGCTTTGGGGGCGTTTCCCCCGAAACCCCCCACCAGGGGGGGCTCTGAAAAGCGTTGCCACCCCCCCTGGACCCCCCATGGCAGCGATTAATTACGGGCGGCGTTGCCGCCCCTTTTAAGGTACAGGGGTCCAATGCTGTGATACAAAGTAAACAAGATAATCAGGCTCCACACCCAACAATCTCCCACTTGGAGATTGATTGTAGCAACTCCACCGCTGCTTCATTTGTTGGAAAATGACTCCTCTTTGGACCTGGCTATTCCTCATCTTCATCGTCATCCTTGAAGACCAATTGAAACTAAGCACATTCTCAGTTTCTCCCTGGTTACAACTTTTGTTAGCATATCTGCAGGATTCTGGCTAGTGTGTATCTTTTCCAGCTTCAACTCTCCATCTTCCAATACTGACCGTATGAAATGGTACTCGAGATGTATGTGTTTAGTCCTGGAATGAAATGTTGAGTTCTTTGCAAGATGAATGGCACTTTTTCTATCACTGTATAACGTGCCCATATCATGCTTCTTACCCAATTCATCCATAAACCTTTGTAACCAAATCATTTCTTTACTAGCCTCTGTAGCAGCAACATACTCTGCTTCTATTGTTGAAAGTGCAACAACACTTTGGATTTTTGAAACCCAACTGACAATTGTTCCACCTACAGTAAATACATATCCTGTAGTGCTCCTCCTGTTATCTCTGTCACCTGCCATATCTGCATCAACATATCCCTGTAGAGAAATATTTGAACCACCAAAGCATAATGCTTGATTTGTGGTACCTCTCAAATATCTGAGAATCCATTTTACTGCCATCCAATGTTCTTTTCCTGGATTATTCATGTATCTACTTACAACTCCCACTGCATGTGCAATATCAGGCCTTGTGCAAACCATTGCATACATTAAGCTTCCAACTGCTGATGCATATGGAAATTTAGACATATAGTCCATTTCTTCTTGGGTCTTGGGGCACATCTCCTTACTAAGTTTGAAATGGCTAGAAAAATATGTACTAATTGGTTTTGCATTCTGCATATTAAATCTTTTCAACACCTTTTCTATGTACTCATTCTGAGACAGTGTTAATTTGCGATTTTTCCTATCTCTAGTTATCCTCATACCAAAGATTTGTTTTGCAACTCCCAAATCCTTCATTGCAAATGAATTTTCCAATTTTCTTTTGAGCACATTTATTTCCTGCATGTTAGACCCTGCAACAAGCATGTCATCTACATACAATAACAATATAATATAGCTGCCATCATTTTTCCTTTTCAGATAAACACAATGATCAGAGTTACATCTAGTATAACCTTGTTCGTACATAAACTTGTCAAATTTTAGATACCACTACCTTGGAGCCTGTTTTAAGCCATACAAGCTCTTCTTTAACCTGCACACCAATTTTTCTTTCCCTTTTACCTCATATCCTTCTGGTTGCTACATGTATATCTCTTCCTCCAAATCTCCATGGAGAAATGTTGTCTTTACATCTAACTGTTCAAGATGTAAATCTTCCGCTGCTACAAGACTTAAAATATTTCTGATTGAAGTCATTTTAACAACAGGAGAAAATATTTCATCAAAATCAATACCTTTATTCTGTGCAAACCCCTTCACCACAAGTCTAGCTTTGTACCTTTGTTTTCCTCCATCCTCTTCCTTCAGCCTATAAACCCATTTATTCTGCAATTTAGTTTTACCTGCAGGCAACCTGACTAAGTCCCAAGTCTGGTTATGCATTAAGGAGTCCATCTCTTCATCCATGGCTAGCTCCCACTTCTTCCTTCTTTCAACCTGCATTGCTTCTTCATAACATTCGGGTTCATTAGAATCAGTCAACAATAAATAATATAATGAAGGAGAGTATCGTTCAGGGGGTCTACTTATCCTGGTAGATCTTATAACACCACTTTCAGGTGTTTGAGGTGCCTGATGCTGTTGTGGTGGTTGATGTTGCTGTGGTTGCTGATTATTATTATTTTCAGGCACCTTTACTTTTTCAGTTATCTCATCAAGAACTGTGTATTCCTTGCTTTCTTTTTCCTGTTTCTTTTCCTGCAACTGATTCTTATACAAGACCTTTTCATTGAATATTACATCTCTGCTCCTAATGATTTTGTGATTTTCATAATCATATAAGCGATAACAAAAATCATTAACACCATATCCAATAAAGGTACATTTCTTTGATTTTTCCTCAAGCTTTGTTCTATTTTCTTTATTAATATGGACAAAAGGCTTTAAAAAAGAGAAGTTTACCTTTTTACCTGTCCATGCTTCCTCTGGAATACCACCATCCAAGGAACTTGAAGGCCCTCTGTTTATTAGATAAATAGCAGTATCTACAACATCTGCCCAAAATTGTGATGGCAATCCTGCATGCAATCTCATGCACCTTGCACGCTCCATGGTTGTTCTGTTCATCCTTTCTGACACACCATTTTTTTGTGGTGTTCTTGGAACTGTCTTCTCTCTACGAATTCCATGCTCTGAACAGTACCTATCAAACTCTTTGCTGCAATATTCACCTCCATTGTCCGATCTGAGACACTTCAACTTCTTTACTGTCTCAATCTCAACCAAAGCTTTCCATTTCTTGAAAGTATCAAATACATCAGATTTATTTTGAATACAATAGATCCAAGTTTTTCTAGTTGCATCATCAATAAACATAACATAATAGAAAGAGCCACCGAGAGATGATACCTGAGCAGGTCCCCATACATCTGTATGCACAAGCTCCAATTTTTCGCTCTTCTTTTCTTTCCCAACTCTGAGAAATCTGACTCTCTTTTGTTTTCCATAAATGAAATTTTCACATAAATCCAAATCAACATTCTTCAAACCTGGCAACAAATTTCTTGAGTGAAGAATCTTCATCCCCTTCTCACTCATGTGTCCGAGCCTATGATGCCATAATGCTGCATCTGCTCCTTTGGAGGTTAAAGCATTAACAGAGTTAGAAATACCATTGCATAAATACAATGTACCAACCTTTTCGCCTTTTGCTATTACCAGGGCTCCTTTGGTGACCTTCCAAGTTTTATCCGTGAAAGTTGTCACACAACCTTCACCGCCTAACTGCCCTGTTGAAATCAGATTTTTCTTCAGATCTGGAACATGCCTTACCTCCTTTAGTAGCCATTGGTTTCCATTCCGTTGTTTTACAAGAACTTTACCCATTCCAACAATTTTACAGGGTTTATCATCACCCAAACTAACTTGTCCAAAATCTCCTTGAACATAGTCATGAAAATATTTCTTATCAGGTGTGGCATGGAATGAAGCCCCTGAATCTACAACCCAAGAATCAGTAACATTTTTAAAAGAAAGAATCAAAGCATCTTGTAACACATCACCTCTTCATGATTGTTTTCTTGTTGTGTGTCTCCTTCTTTTCCCTTCCGAGATCTACAATCTTTCTTTAGGTGTCCTTTCTTTCCACATTTCCAGCACACTATCCCCGATCTGGACTTGGATCTTCCTTTCCTTGATTTACTGTGATATCCCAAGCTCTTTCCTCTTTCCATTCTCCTTCCCCTAGACTCTGCACTCAAAGCATTACCCGATGTCTCACTGGAGCTTTTTCGTTGCATTTCCTCGCTAAGGATAGCACCGACAACATCATCAAACTTTAAAGTACTAGATCCAGAGACAGAGTTACTAATGGCCATTACTAAACCATTCCAACTCTCTAGAAATGAGCACAAGAATAACAAAGCTCTAACTTCATCATCAAAGTTTACCCCTACAGAACTTAACTGACTGGTAACTGTATTAAAATCATTTAAATGGTCTGCAACAGATCCACCTTCCGACATATTCATATTAAATAGTCGTTTCATAAGAAATACCTTGTTTGAGGCTGAGGGTTTTTCATATAGTTTCGCCAACGTCTGCATCAAACCCTCTATTGTTGTTTTCTTCAAAATATTGAAGGCGACTGATGCATCAAGGCACAAACGTACTGTTCTGAGTGCCTTTCTATCGAGAATGTTCCATTCTGCGTCTGGCATGGCCGCCGAATTCTTTTTTTTTTTCCGCTCAATGGTAGGTACAGATATTTCTGATACAAATAATCTTCCATCTGCATCTTCCAGAGCGAGAAGTTTTGTTCGTTAAATTTCTCGACCCTAAACTTACCATCTTCCACCATTGCTCCCACTCGAACCAGGAACCCTTCTTTCCTGTGAGTTTATCAGCCAAATATACCTTCGGCTTTGATACCAGTTGTTAGAAAATTATATATTACAGAGAAATGCAACATATAAAATATGTGGAAAATACAAGCACACAAAACACATAAAACCAGAGAGACACAGATATACGTGGTTCACCCAGTTTGGGCTACGTCCACCCCGAACAACCAGTCCTTCCTTTCTATTATCCAGAAAAATGAAGAGACAAAACCTACAACAGATCCGCTGTAATATCCTCTATTCTCTCTCACAATCTCCCTCTTCGTTTCTCTCTCCGAGAATACACACTCAATGCACAGCCGCAATAAAATACCCTCATAAAAGCGAGGGGTTTCCTTCTAGGGCAAAAAACCCTAATCTAAACATAACTTCTACCATCAGATCATCCGCCTATGAACGGCCCAGATTGACTAGAAATTACTATACTTTTACAAGGCAATTTTACATATGTTTTTAAGCTTCGGGGGCGTTGCCCCCGAAACCCTCCACCAGGGGGGGGCTCCGAAAAGCACTGCCGCCCCCCCTTGGACCCCCCACGGCAATGATTAATTACGGGTGGCGTTGCCACCCCTTTTAAGGTACAGGGGTCCAATGCTATGATACAAAGTAAACAAGATGATCAGGCTCCACACCCAACATATTCTCCAATCAAGAATATGTTATGCCCTCCCTCTTAAATAGGGAGATTTATTTTATCCAGGCTCCCTCTTAATGTAGGGAGGTTTAACTTCTTCCTTCGGTATTGGAGAATCATTCATGACTTCCATCCTTCTCATCATGTTGATCATATCAACTTCTCTTATGAACTTCTTCATCAATATGATGTACCTACACAACTTGGATAATAATTACAATCAATTCTTATAGAAGCATGAAGTTAGTCATAACGAAAAATTTAAAGTAGCAAAAGCATTTAGACTATACATAATCAACAAGAGACTATACTTCAATACTTCAACTTCAATTATAGGTTTGATACAAACCCTAAATTATATTAGCAATTCAATCAAGGTGACAGAATATTAGTTCTGTCATATAGAGATCCCTAGAAATGAGTCAAAAAGGAAAATATAGGTATCTAATAACTTTCGGAAGCCATATGATAGACAATCTACTAGGGTTTTATGTAAACCCTAGATTTCAATCAAACCAAACATATTATAGATACCTTCTACTAGGGTTTGATGTAAACCCTATATTTTCCATCTATAAATTCTCAGACAACACTATATAAATTCAGATGAATACACATCCTAGAGAATTTAATCATTACTAGGGCTTAGATGTAAAACCTTAGACTCTTTAATCATCATCTATAATTTCAAACTTTGATTAGATCTTGATTCCAAACCCTAGAACTTATGACCATTAGAAATTTGGTCAACATGTATATCTAGGATATTACCACCATGCATAATCATATCATATGATTAGACAATATTTAATATATATCAAACAGACATTGACCTACACTAAGCTGGGGACTCAATCAAAGAAATATATGCATAGGGTTTCAGTCCTAGGAATTTTCATAACAAGGATTTTGCTTGTAGACCTAACCAAAACTATGGTTTCCATTCATGTCAAAGTAAAATCTTATTCTATCATGACTTCAAAGGTTTAAGATTTTGAACATCATCATTTCAACCCTAATAAGTTAGAGTTTCCATGATCATATCAAAATCCCAAACACGACATTATCAATATATCAATTAGTACAACAATTTCTTTATTAATGACCCTAAGTAGGTTTAGAGTTTCACACATTATTAACATACCCTTTGGTTAGGGTTTTCCAGAGAACCTTTTAGGGTTCCTTATATGTAAACAATCAGAGATGTATAAGGTGGGTATATTCATCAGATGATGAGTCATCCCAAACAAGAATCTTTTAAGATTAAATAGAGCTAGACACAACAATAGTTAGTAGTGTAGAATGAATATACCAAAGAGAATAACAAGACTTCATATTCAAAGACATACCTTTGTTATTTTGAAAAACCTTTATGATTCCAATGCTTTGTCTAATGAGGGATTCTTTGTTAATCCTTGAGGTCTTCTTCCATGATTCTTGAGCATTCAAAAGGCTAATTCCTAGACAAGGAAATAGAGTTAGACAAGTGATTAGTATTTAATATAATAAAAAATTTAAATAAGTACATGAAAACAAATAGAGAGGGAATGAGATGCTTATCTTGAGGATTTGTTGTGGGCTCCCTCCAAATCTTTAAGGGAAACCTAAAACTTGTAAACAAGAAAAAAATATTTCCAAAAGGATGTTAAACCTATAACTAAACATAAAATATACAAATGAAATATCTAAAGCTATGGGTAACGGGCTTAGTAATGTAATTCCGTTATGTCATTCTCTTCTGGATTTTCTCTCTTGGGAGAGGATACTTCTTCAATCATATTTGCACGATCTCTATCCCTTTTCTTACTTCTAGGATTGCCAGGACACTCACTTCTATAATGCCCCATTTTGTGACAATGATAACATTCATTCTTGGACATATCAACCTTCTTCCTTGGCCCTTTCTTCTTGAAGTTTCCCTTGTGATGAGAAACATAAGCATTTGAGACTTCTTCATTATTGGCTACCATTGAGATTCTTAACTCTTCTTGACTACAGGTTGTCCATAGCTCCTCAAAGGTGGGAGTTTCTTTCCAGCTATTGAGACCGGAAGAAAATGCACCCCAAGTAGTTGGTAGCCCTAATATGGTTGTGATCACAAGTTATTTATTTATCACAATGTCATCAATGGAAAGAAGGTCATCTCTTATTCTTGCTATATTCACAAAGAAAGTGGATACAATATCGTCCTTGGTCATCTTAGTAGTCCTTAGTTAATTTTTTAGGATTTCCACTTTTCCAATATCCTTGATGGTAAATAGTTTGACAAGGCATCATACATTTCCTCGAAATGATCAATGTTTTCTATGAAGGGGAAAAGGTTGTCCTTTATGCCTTCAAAAATCAAATTAATATCCACTAATTCCAATTCTATGAATTATACCTTATCAACATCACTTGATTCTTTTGTGGGCTTCTTCACCTTTCCCTTTACCAAGTCTAATACCTTGTTATTTTCAAGGAGGAGGTCAATCCTCTTTTTCCAAGATCTATATTTTGAAACTCCTTCAAGCTTGTTCTCTCCCTTGATAGTGCTAAACGTATTCCTTGAAGGTAGTGAAGACATGTTTCCTTAAAGGGTTTCCTTTAATGAACTTCTTATGTCTCCTTGATTAAATCCTTGAGACAACCTTTCCTTCTTCTTTCACCAAAGCTCTGATACCATGTTAGAGAATCAGAAAGGCGGAAAGATTATCTTATTATTGATTATTTACAGCTTGTGATATTCTTTAGTTCTTATTGTGCTCTCCTTATATTCTTTCTTCTTAGTTCATCAAGCAAATATCAAAGCAAATTCACATATATCAAGGACACCAGATGTAGGCCAACAACTAGGGAAAAACCCCTATCTCTGGGAAAACCTGGTCAATAATTTCTCCTTCAAAAGTAATTCTTGAGACTCTAGACCTTGACTCGGACTTCTTCTAGAACAAGTCAACCTTCCTTTTGATCCTTCCTCAATATGGCAGCAACAGCAACAGTGGCAGCACTATGAAACAGTTTCTTCGACCTAGAACTTCAACCTTGCTTCTAGAACTTTGATCTTGAGGGAAATACTTTGATATTGCTTCTAGAAGTTTGATTTTGACCCTACACAGCTTCTCAAGTCAACAACATCCAACATAATAAACTTCAACCTATTCTTGTCTTGGAAGAAATAACTAGCAGCCACTGATGCAACAACTAAATCAGCAAAATTCTTAGAGACTTTGATCTTCCAAAGTATAGCATGTGAGAGAGAGAGTAGCACCAAAATTTCTATTTTCTTCCAATATATTAGCTTGCCCAAAACCACACTTGAATTGACCCCTTCCTTCACTTCACACTTTTTCCCAATGCAGCAAATGATATCAAATTTCTGAGTGTGTGGGAGATCTCTCCAAATGAATTGGATCTCCCTATATTTATAAGCTTCTAATGGGTTCAAATTACTGGACTTGAGGCCAACGTGGTCACTTGAAGGCCGACTTGATGTGGAGGCTCCATAAATCATATTTGACTCAATACTTGACCTAATTGCATGATTCAAAAGCCCATAATTAGTTAATTTAAATCTGCAATGACACTATAAACTCATAATAAAACCTAGAAGTCCACAATGGGGACTTTGACCTAAAATAATATGACCCAAGCATGAAACCCATGCTTTAATAAATCATTTAATAATAATATAAAATTATTTTCTTTATTCTTTTTACAAGTACAATAAATATTGAATAAAATAGAATTTATGAAGACCGAACCTAGTTACAATCTTTAACAGAAAATACAATCAATATACACTAAAGCACAATCAAGTGCATAAACCTTCACATTCTCCTTTACGGAGAGTACCCCCCAAGCTATCGGGTAAGAGATTCATGTTGTTGAACAAGAAGCTCGAATTAAACACTAATTCATCCAGATGTAGATGTGGAATTAGAGGTTCAACATTGGATTTTGGAGATTGGTAACACTCACACCAAGTGCACATGTTAATTTGAGACTATTGATATATATTGGAAGATCAAACCAAAAATGGAAAAAGTCGCATTAGAGAGGTCTAAGGTGAAGAAAGAAATTCTCTCATGCATAGATGAATTGCAACTCCAACTCAAGAAACTAAACACTCAAGTTTCTCCAATTCGAAGGAATACATAGACAACCCCAGTCCTATCTAGATCAACTCCTCCACCATTTGAAAATTCATTTTTTTTATTTTCAACTTTTTGCTTTTAAATAAATAGTCATCAAGGTAGACAATATAATAATAGCCTTAGCATCTCATTAAACACTGTTAAGGTGGTTTTTAACATATATAATTGTGTTATCAAATAAACACATTTTCTAACCCAAAGCCACATTCCCATGTCATTAGTTTAGTTTCTCTAACGACAAAACCAATAAGTATTTTTCTTTTCATTAAAACCCGTTTAAATTTATTATAGCTTTAAAAAAAAAACATTTTTAATTTTCGACACATCCACTAACTTACAAGGTTTTTACTCTCTTTCTTTATACTTTCCTTTCATCTTTGCTTCTATTATTTTCTTGGTAAGGTACGAAGTACGTACTTTCCTTTCATCTTTGCTTCTATTATTTTCTTGGTAAGGTATAAAGTACATACTTTGCTTTTTATATTTATGTAGCATTATTAGAGAAACAACATATTTTTTAAAAAGGACTATATCATTTTTCATAGGTTAGAAAAAGAATGTCTTTATGTATGAACTAAAAGTGTTTATATTGGATTAGAGAATAGATATTTCCACAGTGATAAACATAAGAATGTTGAGAGCTTTTGGATCATTGTGTGTATTGCTTGTTAAACTCGACGTTTCGAGTGAACACTTCACCCGTCTTCAGGGGTAGGAAGCCAAAACATAAGATAATAAGAGTGTTAGACCATGATTTTATAAAGAGAAAGAAATTAGCCATTAGATTAGAAGGGATTAAGAGCATTAAATGAGTCAAAGTCTTGAAACTAATTTGAAAATAGAAAATTATAAATTTAATATCGAATTCATTAATATTTGATAATTCACTGTTAGGGAGATCAAACTATTGAATTCAAATATTGAGTTATTTAATTTGAAATTAGAATAAAAATCAAATGAGTTAAAGCGTTGAAACTAGCTTGGAAATGGAAATTATAAATTTAATATCGAATCCATTAATAATTAACCAAGAAAATTAATAATTAAAATCGGATTCATTAATTTGATCTCTCTATTGTTTAATTATTAATGGATCCGATATTAAATTTATAATTTCTATTTCCAAATTAGTTTCAATGCTTTAACTCATTTAATTTTTATTCTAATTTCAAATTAAATAATTCAATATTTGAATTCAATAGTTTGATCTCCCTAATGGTTAATTATCAAATATTAATGAATTCGATATTAAATTTATAAATTTCTATTTCCAAATTAGTTTCAAGACTTTGACTCATTTAATGCTCTTAATCCCTCCTAATGGCTAATTTATTTCTCCCTATAAAATCGTGGTCCAACACTCTTCTCATCTTATGTTTTGGCTTTCTGCCCTGAAGATGGATAAAGCGTTCACTCAAAACGTCGGGTACAACAAGAAATGCACAATATTATCAGAAACTCTCAACATTACTATACTTATATTAAACTAAAACCTACCTTGTGAACGACCCACAAATTATGATTTTCTTTTGAGTCATGTCGATGAATGACCTTTTATTTATTAATTAATACAAGAAAGTGAAAACTATCCCACTAGTAATCAATGATTGAACTAGCTTAAATTTCTCCTATAAAGTATATATAACTATTTCTTTATTTTTATAGATGGCTTACCTATTAAAATCTATAATGGTATTGGTACGCTAATACGGGGTAACCATTTTTAATATCAATAACTTTGAAATATCTTTGGAATGGAATATTATAATTGAAAATGATAGAGAACACACATATTCCAAAATAGTTATGTGTCACATCAAGAAATATAAAAGTTTCAGAGTATGACGATTTGCTGCAAAAGTGATCATAGAACTATACAAGTGATCATTAAAAGTGTAAAAGAATAAAGAAAATGCGCTTTAAAAATATTGTCTATTTTCCTTTGGACTAGTGAGATTCGGTGTAGTGTGGAGTGGTGAGTACAGTTGTATAATATTTATAATACATATGAATGGACTCTACATGATGTGAGATCAATGTTATAATGTAAGCCTACTCATTATAATGTTATAATGTGGATTTCCTCAAGATATGTATTTCATGGGAAAAACATGTGCTAGATTATGTAATTCTTCTTAATGGTGGTTTATGCAAAGTAATTATTAATGTAAGTCTTAAGGAAACTTTTGGGAGATACTTGAGGCATATTAATTCATAGTGCTACTCTCAAATGAGCTTGGACTATTTTTCAAATTTAGTCAGGTTGGCTTACAATATTTTATTATAATTTTAGTAGATATCATAATTTAGTCAGGTTGGTATTTTCCTCGATATAAAATATTATTGTATACTTAAATGGTTATACTAATATATAAGTGTTACTTTGGAGCTTAATGATAATTTTGTGAGCATAGAATTTTTATAAGAGTTTGCATAAGTTTTTCTTTTATTTAATTAGGTTTATTGTATTTTTTTTTTAATGTTAATGAAGTGAAGACATGGTTACAAGGATTTTTTTGTGCATAATTTATATAACATTGTAGCAATGTTAGGTAGTCTTAGTTTTTATGATTCCTTAATCATGATTGGTAGGGTGGCTTGCAATTTGTTTTTGAGAATATTTAGTCTTAAAGATGATTTCTCTTTTGTGAGTTTTGTCCTAATTTCCAAAATTATTGGAATATCAATCCATTTATAAGTCATTTTGGGTCCTATCAACTATGTTTATAATAAAACTTTGATCATTTTGTTTAGATGCATTAGGTGTTATTAAGACGCATATTAAAACCATTATGGATAATGGCACACCCTTTCATATAATAGGGAATAAATTATTATTTGGGTTTACAATTAGGGTGAACAATTTATAATGAAAAATTACCATTTGGAATGTGCAAGGGTCTCACTCTAACTTCCATAGTTAATAGAATAAATTACTATTGATGTTTTGTGGCCATGTCTATTAAATAAGGATGATTGTCGCAGTTATAGTGTGTGATTAATAAATGTAAGGTGGAGTCATTAAAGAAGGTCCATCAATAGTTTTCATAGCATCATTAATGAAGGCCCACTAGATTGTTAAGGCTTTGGTCAATCAAAAGTTATTATAGTACTAGAAGTTATGTAATTAGGTGCCAACTAATTATTATTGTATTGGAGCTTTGTTGAATTAGACATTGCTCCCTTGAAGAGGAAGAGGTGAGTGAGTAGAAACTTCCTACTTATAATATCAATAAAGTTTCACATATTATTATATTGTGTCATTGATTTTGGTTTTGTTTTTATTTTCTTGTTGTAGGTAATAATATATATGTATATATTTCTATAAATATCCTATTTAAACTATTAAGGAATATCGCAATTCGTCTTAGATCTCTTTCATGTCCCAATGCACATTGAAGCCTTAGAATTTTTTTAGGTGAGATAAATGTTCCAACATATTTAAACACAAAGACTTGTTTTCAATGAGTAAAACTATGATTGGGGAAACATACATGTAGATAAATACAAGTGGATTCACCTAGTTGGGCACCCTTATAAACCTCTTTTGTTACCCCTTTTACTAGTACCACATTACATAGAATCTTCAAACAAATTTCATCCTCCTTGTACCCTCAAGGATATCAAAATCCCCCTATTTGCACCTAAAACCAAACTTGAAAAAACTTATTGACCATATTATTGATATATTACATTAAGAACAACAATGGGAGAGATCACTCTAAGTGTTAGGAGTTGGGTAGCATGGATAAGGGTGTAGTGTAGCCTCCTTAATGAACGTCTTTCAAATGAGTACTATTGTTGGTAACCTATTATTATATTAGAGATATATAAAACCTAACACTTATTTTTCCCCTAAGACTCTCTAATCCCTAGCCTCTACAAAAAAACAAGTGAAAAAATAATTTTGATGGAATATTGAGAATTTGGGAATTGCGTTCATGTACTAATACCCTAGTATGGGTAATACTTCCTCTAAAGTTTAAAAAACAAAATTCTAGAGCTATGTAGCACCATTACAAGTGACATGTCTCAAAATATTATTTTCCCGACACTGAATTCATTGGTATATTTCTCTACTAACCTTTTTTTTGTTGACCTGAAGATATAAGTGTTTACAACCAATATCAATAAACTCCCTACAATATTGATCATGTTGATATAATTGTTAAGTAACCTTTTAGGTGATTTTCATAGTCATAGTACCCACACTAGAAACATGTTAGATGGAAAACCTCAAGAAAGTGGTATAAACCCTAACCTAGGTTGCAGACAAACTCTAATTCATGACATGACTATGGTCAATGAACAAATATACCTTAATTTAATAAAATTGAGAAGCTTAATTGTAAGCATCATGATGATGAAGGGCCTCAAAATGGAAAACACTTTGATGTTGTAATTTTTAGGGGTGAATGCTTTCACAATGGTAATCCTTTTCCTAACCATTTCCACAATATGTTGACTCAATCAATTAAGGTTGATTTCAATAAGCTTGATGGGTTAAACTTGATTGATTGGGTTGACCAGAAGGAATACATTCTCTTCATGCTATAGAGGATGACTTGTTGAAACATATAATTAGAGTCCTATATCGAGATAGTAAAAGTTGGTAGTGGTGGCAATGGCATAAAAAAACTTATCAAGGACAATTGCATGGAAAATATTTGTGAAACACCTTTTTGCTAACTCTATAATGGATACTAATTTTGTGGGATAACTTACAAATTTACATAAAACAAGCACAATGTAAGAATATATTGATACTCTTGGGAACTTGGTGATAAAAAATGGAAAAATAATTGGTTATTTTAAACATATTTTATGATTGCTATCAAGGTGGAAATAAAACCCAACATTGAGATGAATAACCCTACTACTTGGTTAGTTGTCTCTTATTTTTCTTAGCATTCACAAATTGTGTTGTATCCTGGTTCCAAACATCCAAGATTTTTTCCACTACCATGGAAAAATATTTTGCTTCCACCATAGTTTACTCACCCCCTCAACATCCATAAATTATCTTGGGAAAAAATGGTGGAAAATCAACTCAAGATTCTATGTTGCAACTGTGATGATAGATATTTCCCAAGGCATAAATGTAAGTGAAATAAATGATTGTGGCCATATTTAAATCATTTCTAATGATAAAGTTTGTGTGGTGCCTCAGAGACATCAAACCTCCTCCAAAGGATGTTCTTGTTTTGGTACAACAAGGTGAAGAACCCAAAATATCCCTTCATGCCTTGACCAACATTTCTTCTCCTATAAAATTTAGTTGGTTACATGAAGAATTGAATATTCATTGCCATAATCAACAATGGTAGCACATACCACTTCATTCATAGTCACATCATGGAAGATGGATGATTTATCTATGTTGTTAATAAGTTCCAGATTATGATTATAAATGGGGAATCCATGAAATGTGGCAATAAGAGTGAAAATGTGAAACTTCAAATGGATGAGTATTGTTCATTTTTTTTAGGGCTATATTGTTTTTTTCTTTAGATAATTACATTTCATTATTTACATATGGAACTCACCCCATAGCATCAAAACATTATTCAGCAACATATGAAACTATATAGAAAGAACAATATCATCATTAATGCAACAGAACATAAAGGAATAATAGAAGAAAAGAATTCACACATAAAGATGCCAGGATTAGACGGAGACCAGGGGAAAACCCTTTCAATTTTTTCTTCTTATTAGATTTTCATCAAATGTTTCAGCAAAGAGAGAGTACACTAATCCAATTCTTTATCCACAATAATATATAGCAAAAATAAACCAAACAATATCTCAAAGATGAACCTAGCAAGAATGTTGATCATGATTTAGAAGCCTGCAGTCAACTGAAATCAACAGTCAAAATCTGCATTCAATTTCAGTCAACTATCAAAATAAAACCCTAGGGTTCAACTGCACTGAGAGAGAGATGTGTGTGCAGTTGAAACATTCCAACCACACCAATAGGCTTTTGTGCCTACCATTGCAACCAAAAATATCTTATGGCAACCCTGTAGATGAGAATGAAAATCCCTAATAACATGTGCAACCTTCGAACCCTACAATTTCGGACCTGTGCGAACCAACTTCCACGAAGCAACCTCAGACCCGTGCAAGTTAAAACAAAGAAAGAAGAATGATTGGTAATCACCAAATGAGGGTCTCTTGACTTGTATTTATATCCATCCAAGGGTGTCCAAATTCTTCTTAAGGTTGACCTGTCATTTTCTGCACATGTGGGTTTCCATATTAAAAATATATTTCTACTTATCCAAATTAAATTCTTCCAATGGAGGGAATTTATTTGTAAGCTTCCAAATTAATACTCCCTCCCAACTAGGGATAAATTACCAACTACAACATAAGTCTTGTCTGAAATATCTTGTCATGAAATTTCATCACTACTCATCTCAACTCATCTTTGCTCAGCTTTTCTCATTACTTCCCATATGTTAATCACTCTCGAATCTAAAAGAAGAATAATTTGACATCATATGGGAATCCAAGTTACCACCCCCTATTCATTAGGGAGCCAGTGCTAACGCCTAGAATCACTGCTGGCCAGATGGGGGGAGACAATCTCAACCAACCTTACTTGTGGGTATGATTCCAATTGGGGTATACTCTGCATAGTCCGAGATATGGGGAGATACCCAACTTATTGAAATGTACAAGGATCACACACACCCTATGGGTGAAAAATAGGGGTGATACCCTATTGTCCAGAGATCCCTCCACCCCAGGAGCCCTACATATCAATTCCTCACCATGGAGCTCATACAAGGGGGAAGAGTTGGCTTAGTGCCCTCGATCAAACCTTCTCTCTGTAGATCATAAACATATCAGTGTGCTCATATTTGAACTCGCTTACTGAAAAATTCAATCATAGTTCCTCATAAATTACCCATAGGGGTATCCCTATATTTTCTTGTTCATGCAATACATAAAATAAAATATTATGTTAAAAACAAATATATGACATAAAATGATACCTCATTCATCCACCCTCTCACAATGGTATCAATCACAAGCCTAAGATTCTCTCATATAACAACATTGTCTCAATGCATGAATATATCTCAGTCCCAGCTATATATGGGATTCTTTCTCAATAATATCCCACTTTTTATTATCACAATGTATCGCTATAATATCCAAAACCTACTAAAAAAACTCTCAAAATGGATTTTCTCAACCAAGCTACCCCACAACTAGCCATGTTGGCAACGATGTACTCAACATCAGTTGTGTTGAAAGCTACAGACTTCTATTTCCTGCTCATCAAAAAGTCATGGAAAATCCCAAGCTAAAGCGGCACCCAAATGTGTTATTTATGTCAATAATTATTTCCAAACCAGTCAAAATTTGTGTATCTATGCAGTGATACATCTCTGGAAGTATATCTTAGACCAATATCGATCATCCCATATTAATATCTCAAAAATGTGCTTGACGGAAACCCAATGTGCATGAAGCAACTCAATCATGAATTGACTCAATTTTTTTCTTCAAAACATATATCTAGATGGGTGTTACAAGGAACAACAGAGGTTTGAATCGACACATATTTCAGGCTTCACCAAGAAAATTTCAATGTGGACATGCCAAGCTTGTAGAAATAACTTGAAATTTGTAGTTGTTAATGAAATCAAACTAAAATAAATAAATAGAAATGTATTCTACTAAATTATTTGGAAGGAAACCAGACAATAGAAACACATGCAATCATTCAATCACAAGAACACATTTTTTACTAAAAAACCCAACTAGGAAAAACCCCTCCTCTGTTTGTATTATATCAGATGAGAAAAACGTTCTATTAAAATGACAAATTCAATCCTTGAAGCTCAACCTTCACTACAATACTAATATCTTCCTCTTGATTCTACTCTGGAAAATACTTAGCCAAATCTAGGCATCTTGCTTCTCTTATTCCCTTGCGCAATTCCTAAGAAAAGAATGGGGAAAGCTCCTATTTCCTTCTGCAATTCCCAAGAGAAATGCCTCATCTACTACATGCAAACTCTGTACAATAACTAGTATAAAATAATGATTAAATTGATGCATTTTTCCTCCACTCAACTCGAACATTCGAATTCCATGCATGACTAGGGATATTTTTACTAAATTGACTAGTTAACTGAGAGATCAATGAGTTAACAATAGTTACAACTACTCAATTGAACTCATATTGACTCTATTCATTACTAGAGCTCAGATAACTGAGTTTCACTAACTATAACTCCAATAGATTGCTAGATATTAGCAATCAACTCATGCACAACTCTACTTCTTTCCCCCAAACTCAAATTTACTAACTTAACTAAGTGCCTTGGCCATGTCACTCCATCTAACTGCAACTCAAGTCATCATGTTCATGTGGAAATTAAATTTTATCCATTTAACTAAGGCACAAGTCAAATGAAGCCTTTTCTTGCTACAATTTAACACTCCCTCTTAGTAACAAAAGGGTTCTACAAAACCCCAATCTCGATCATCTTGAGTAATGTATTGTAACTCAAATAACACTCCCTCACACTGTTGTTGTTGCTACTACAACAACTGCAACTGAGAGGCATCCATAATATTGAATCAAATGTATCTATGAGTTGCAAATGTCTCCTGAGTCTCTCACTGCTACTAGCATCTGCAACTGTTGCTCAAGACCTGACTACAACAACTGACATTAATCCTTCTACTACTAAATATTGTTGTCCCCTCTAGCAAGGGTAATGATCCATGATAAAATTATACTACAACTATTGTTTCTCTCCAGTGTCAACATGCTTCAAATAAGCTTTTCCCTTACTAAACATCACATCATATCCACAACCTTAAAGTACTGCTACAGAAACTAATTTTTTCTTTAGAGTGGGCACATACATTACATTCTTTAGTTCAAGATGAGAGCTTGACTCCCTCTTAAAGGTGATAGTGAAAATCACTTTGGTACTATATCTCCCATCATCTCAAAGATATATGGGTAATTGTAGGTCCTTCTCCTCTAGGTTTTTGAATAACTCCTTATTTCCAGTCATGTGATATGAAGTACCAGAGTTTATCTACCACTAAATCCATCTTATTGTGCTTTCCATGCAAGAAATGAGAGTGAAATCCAACTCAAATTGTGATGTGAGAGCATCTCCTCCCGTTGTTGTTATTGCGAGTTCCTTAATGGATTTCTTATGTGGGCACTTGGTTGCATGGTGTCCATACTCATGGAAGTGAAAACATTTAATTTTACTGAGGTGGTTCTTCCTTCCATGGTTCTAACTGTATTTTCCCTCACCTTCGTCATTCTTTCCTTTAGGATTCTTTCCTTTTATAACTAGAGCACATTCTTCTTCCTCATTAGATCTGGATGAGACTCCATCTCTAGTGTTTATTCTGATCTCCTCCTACACCAAGTCAGACCAAAGTCTTCCCCAATTTGGGAGCTTATCCCTTTCATTAACTAAATCCTGATAGTTGTGCCAGGACTTTTGAAGACCGAGGAGTGCTAAGCTCAGAAGCTCAGATGGTGGCACAGTCTCTCTTACTCCTCCAAGTTTATCTCTACCTTAAGTGACTCTAAATAGGTACTAAACAATGGTTTCATTTTTCTGCATTCGAATGTTCCTGAGCTTATATTTCAATGCAAATGTTCTGGCATCAATACTGAGTTCGAATAAATTTGTAATGGTTTTCTAGATTGCATAATAAATTTTCTTGACATGCGAACTTGAAACCACGTGATCTCTGACTCCCTCCAGGATAATCCTCTAGGATTTTGTTGTATCTTTTTTCCACTGATCCAGTTGTTGTGCATCAGATGTTGTTGGTTTTGGAATATTAGTTTTTGTGTACTCCAATACTCCATTGTCATCCAACACAACTTCCATTCTGTATTTCCAAGCTATGAAATTTGAAGTGCCCTCCAATGCATAGTCAAGGCTCAATCCATAGAAAGGCATTGTTCATGAATTGAAGAAAATTCTTGCACGAAAAATTTGTAATTTGAAACTGCTCTAAGGGATGAGCAGGAATTTGGTTTCTATGTATATTTCAATAACTCTTATACCATGTAGAAATAAATTGAAATTTGCAGTTGCTAATAAATCAGATTGAAACCAATAAACACACATCTCTTCTACTAAACTCTGCAGAAGGAAAACAAACAATAGAAACACATGAAATCATTCAATCATAAGAACACATTTTTTACTGGGAAAAACCCCTCCTCTGTTTTTATTATATCATATGAGAAAAAAAATCTATTACAATGACAGCTTCAATCCTTGAAGCTCAACTTGCAATGCAATATTGATCTCTTCCTCTTGAGTCTGCTCAGGAAAATACTTAGCCAAATCTATGCCTCTTACTCCTCCTATATCCTTTCACAATTCCTGAGGAAATTAGCTCCTAAAGAATAGGGAAATATCCTATTTTCTTACGCAATTCCCAATATATGCCTCACCTTCTACATGCAAACTTTGTACGCTCACTAGTATACAATAATGATTACATTTATTCCCTTTTCCTCCACTCAACTAGGCAATTCGAATTCCATGCATGACTAGGGGTATGTTTAGTAATTTGACTATTTAACTAAGAGATTAGTGAGTTAACAACACTTACAACTAATCAATTGAACTCATATTGAATATATTCATGACTAGAGCTTAAATAACTGAGTTTCGCTAACTATAAGTTCACTAGATTGCTAGATCTTATCAATCGACTCATGCACAACTCTATTTATTGCACACCAACTCAAATTGATTGACTTAACTAAGTGACTTGGCCATGTCACTCCATCTAACTGCAACTCAAGTCATCTTGTTGATGTGGAAATTCAAATTTCTCCATTTGACTAAGGCATAAGTCAAATGAAGCCTTTTCTTGCTATAATTTAACAAGGCTCGGAAAGCTTGCTTCAAACCATAAAATACTTTCTACAGACATAATACTGACCAAACCAATATGCTTGGAATCAAAAAAATTAATATTATGTAATCAAATAAGTTTTTTTATGAAGCCAAACTAAAACTAATATCAAATCCATAAGAGTTTTTTCCTATATCACTGACAAATTCTTTGGACCAGGTGCCAAGAAGAGATCACAACCAATTACAACTTTATCTATTTGTCTTGTTATCAATTGTCATCAAGTAATATCAAAATTCATCACGCCATCCACATAATCATGATATGAATTATTTCTTTCATTAAATGTAAATGTATACACTGAGGACAAGTCATGTAAGATTCTACCATCCATAAAATCATTGCATGTTAAATCACAACTACTTACACGTAAACCAATATCTAAATTTTGATGATGCCAATATAGAATCAATACTAGATACCAATGTTAATCCTTGAGAGTTACTATTTCTATATTGTCATACTACATCAAGTAAAATCACCATTATCAAGTACCGAATCTGATAAAAAATAAAAACTTGTTATCATTGTGACTTCAATCAATCCATAAGCCAAAACATTTCTATGAATTGTCAAGCATCATGTCAAAAATTCAATATTAATCATCTATATTAAGTCAAGCCACTAAACCAAATTTTTTCAATTCCTTGCAACTACTACCAAGCATTGTCATATACTAGCTCAAATGATCAAGTCAAGGAAAACAACATACTTGATATGAATATTACAATCCCCTACAAACACAAGTTTATTCAAGGCATTCCCATTCTCTAAAATAAGTCAAACACTATGCAACTCCTAAAAAAATCCCTAGTCATATAATTCTCCATCATCTACTTCATGTCTGTAGGTTTTTCATAGTCCTGGTGTGTTCCTAGTCTCATGCATAAGATTTTAATTTTTGTATCCTATAGGCCCAACTGCACCCACGTGCCTTCTTCCTTGTGGTTGGGAGGCTTATAACTGTGCCCTTATTTCCTTTTCCCTGTGATTGGGGCTTGGACTAGGAGAAACCTTCTTTTCTCATATCAAAACTTTCCAAAACAAATTCCATAACATCATATGTTCATTCATGGACATACTTCTTCCTTCAACATTCAAGTATCTTCTATACATTTTCCTCAAATAATGATGGGTGTTGGGATCTTCTGGAGAGTTTATCCCTTTGAATGGGAAGCCAATTCAATAAACATTAATTAACACATAATATTTTCATGCATTAACATAACTGTTGTATCATGAAATCAAACTATATCAAATTCCTACACATATATGCATAACGTATCAGCATCAACTACTTTATCATTGCATATGAACGTGACATCAAGCATTCATCAAGGTTTAGTGTCATATAATTAGGGCATCTAACAAGTGTGTCTTCATACTACAAAAATCATAATGACAACATCACTTCTTTATCAAGTTAGGGCATCCATTCATATCTTCTAAGATTATCAAAAATTAAACAAGGTCAACAAGAAGATACTGAGAATCCATCTTATTGTTACATTTTTATCATCAAAGTTACCATGCATATCAAAAGCCTTAACAATAATATCAAGTCTCAAAATTGAATGCATCTAGGAAATTGATCATCTATAAAATGTAATATACTATCCAAATATAAAGTGCACCAATATATCATTTGTGCTAGATATCAGGCTTACTTTCATATGCATGCATGAGTCATTTATGAAGGTGATATTCCCATCATAACTTAGGGCTTAGTTTGTCTTCAAATCCTGCAACTAAAACAATATACCATACATGTCTTGTAGAACTCAAATACTTGTGCAATTTGTAGCTCTTATTTTCCATTCAGAGTTGTATTGCTTACATATTGTAACTTTTGGATGTCACTTTGAAAACTTTAAAAGACTTCCTTCAGTTACTTATTTCCTTTTCTAGCATCAATGTTTCACTTCCTATACTAACTCTCTTTTCCTGAAACTATATGATCCTTAAGAAGGATCTGCTTATCACATCTCATCTAGAGGACAAAAGTATTCAAATGCTCAAATATTCATGAAGGAATTATAAGAAATAATAAAAATAATAAATCTAAACAATAATAGTATAAATATAAAAAGCTACTTATCTTTCAATGAGAAGAGGTCATCTCCCTCTTGAAACAACCTTCAAGTTTTAGTGTTGTCCATTATCCATGTAAAATGTTTCCATCGACTTCATTAGTAACTAGGACTAATTGAGGCTATCCCATCTAGGGTTTCGCTTAAATATGTCACAATTGATAGAACAACTTCTCATTAATCATGTTAGGGTTTCAAAACTGCAAAACTCAAGCCTTTATCTTATCCCATAGTTTCTTCCATACCTTAACCTCGTGATGTCCATCAAACCCTAATAACCAAATTTCCTTGGGTTTCCTTCAAACCCTATAGTTCTTTATGGTGTCCTCCATCTTATCTTGTTCTTATCAATGGTGTCTTTATAGGGGGGATCTTAATGAATTTTCTTCATCCCAACTCTAATTCCATATTCATTTTTCTTAGGGTTATATTGTCCTTTGCTTTAAACACATGCATTTCATTATTTACATATTGAATTCACCCTACAACATCATAGCATTATTCAAAAACATATGAAACTATATATAAATAACAATACTATCATAAATGCAACAGAATATAAAGTAACAATAGAAGAAAATCATTCACACATAGAAATTCCAGGATTGGTCGAACACCGAGGAAAAACCCCAAAAGGGGGGAAACCCTTTCAAATTCTTCTTCTTACTAGATTTTCATTGAATGTTTAAGCAAAGAGAGAGTACAATAATCCAATTCTTTATCCAAGTGGCTATCCAAAAAAAATCAACCAAACAATATCTCAAATATGAACCTAACAATAATGTTGATCATGATTCAAAAGCCTGTGTTCAACTGAAATCAACTATTGGAATTTACGGTCAACTGTCAAAATAAAACCCTAGGTTTCAACCGCACAGAGATAGAGATGTGCATGCAGTTGAAACATTGAAAATACAAACATAAGATTGTGTGCCTATGGTTGCAACCGAAAATATCCTATGGCAACCCTGTGGCTGAGAATGAAAAACCCTAATCACACGTGCAACCTTTGGACCTTGCAATTGCGTAACTGTGAAAACCAACTTCTGTGAATCAAGCTCAGTCCTATACGATCCAATACAAAGAAATAAGAATGATTTATGATCACCAAATGAGGGTCACTTGACTTGTATTTATAGCCATCCAAGGGTTTCCAAATTCTTCTTAGGGTCAACCTGTCCTTTTCTACACATGTGGGTTTCCATATTAAAAAAAAATCCTTAACCAAATTAAATTATTCCAAGGGATATGAGGGGTATTTCTTGATGAGGAAAGTTTTTCAATGGAGGGAATTTATCCCTGAGCTACCAAATTAACAAGTATTTCCTAAAAACTAACATGATCAGCATTGAACTGAGTGGAAATGACATTTCTTTGATTTCCAAATTGCTAAGGATATTAAGCCCCATTACCATGGATTTTTTGAATCATATATGAGTTTCAAGAAGAATGGGCATTGCTACATACTCAAAGGTCTCAAAGTGGGCTCTATATAAATATTTGGTTCACATCATATGGAAAATATCCTAGATAAGTGTCATTTGGGATTTATTACACAATTCAATACTATTCAATTCTTTGAGGATAGTTTTGTAATGACATCCCATTACCTAAAATCATGAGTAAAAAGGGTGGTCACTTTGGATATCTGACCTTCAAATTAACACTATAAAAATGGGGTATAAAAAAATTGACTTTTTTTAAACTCCTCTAAACCCAAAATGACCATCACCATCACATTCATCTCATTGAAACAAATGTGGTGATATATAAATTTACCTCAATCTAACCCTTGGATCGAGAGTTATATCCTTTCAAAAATAGGCCTTGCTCACCCTTGCCACATCAGTGAGATGCCACATGATATGTGGTTCCACAGGAAATTCAGGTCAGCCTTCGCATGCAACATAGGACTTCTAAATCCTACTCGGGCTCTACCCCCAACCTCTGACCATTAAACCATTCAAGGTCAAATCCTCTCAGTGGCTTAACACTTTTCACAACGACCCAACCCTCAACCCCTGACCTAGTCGGGGTAAGTTCCGCTCCATCGCTCCCATCCACTTCCACCCTGCCATAGCCCTGACCTCTGAATTAGGTCAAGGTCCCAGATCCCTGACCTATGGGTCAAAATCATAAATTTTACATTGTTTTTCTATTTTAGCTAAGAATTCCAGAGGTTGGTTCCTGCAAGGTTTTCAAGGGTTTTTAAGGGCTTCCAAGACCCATCATAAGTGCCTCCTATCCTTAAAACTAAAGGAAATTAATTAGACTTAAAGAGACACATAAAATCATCAAGGAAGGTCACCAAACATGATAAAATCAAAACTAATTTTCCAAAAACATAGAAATATGAAAATGCTGCCAAACAGGGAAAATTGCCTCCCTTGACTCCCTCAACTGACCAGTTGAGCACAAACAAAAGAGACTCCAACTCTCTCACATTTACCCACATTTAAATGGAAGGAAAATACAAGGGGACTGATGAAATCAAGAACTCACCATCACAACCCAACAAAAGCTCAAGGACAAGTCACCACCTTACTCAATCCTGCAACAATGTAATTCCATCACTACAAGGGTGAACCCCTCCTTCCACCAACATATTAGCATACAACAATAACACTAGAAAATGGTCACCTTCATCCATGTAACCTCATAGGATTTACAATTAGCTATTCAACATAAGCATATAAGCAACAAGCAATATCATGCATGAGATCCTTAAATCATCTACTCAGTAAGGGTTATAATAGTAATACAACTTCCTTTGTTTAAATCAGGACACAAGAATCCTAAATGTAACATATGCATATCAATATATGGAAATACATTAAGATGAACCTATTAACATGGCTATAATAGGCATCATGATTTTCATGCCACAACGATAGTGCTTCAGCTAAATAATTCAATGCAATCTAAAGCTACTTCCAGCACATGCAACCTGTCAAGATTCTCAATTCAAACTTCAAGGATATTATAGCTACAAGAAGGTACATGCACAAGGAATTAATAATTAATCTATGAGAAACATGCAATACTTCATGCAAAAATTAGGGATGTCATACAAGAGTAAATCCTCGAATTTAATCCAAGTCATTCGAGTTGTCAAGGGATGATCCACATGTACACACACACACCCACATATAGTCTTGAAAGAGACTTGGAAAAAGCCTCACAAATAGGATCAAATCACATTTTACCTGCCTACAACAACTCTTCAATCATACCAACAACATATTAGGTAGCCTATATAACCCATGAGCTCAATCTGACTTCAAACAAGAATGACAACTCCTGACACCATAAATATAAATGCTTATGAGTAGTCATTAAGAACATAGATCTCTCATATTCTTTCACAATTCCTACCAAGGAGCATAACTAGTCATTCAACGATTAAATTATATATATATATATATATATATATATATATATATATATATATATATATATATATATATATATATATATATATATATATATAGATATATATATATATGTTGCCACATGATAATCACAAAAATACATCTATAATGAAACTCATCATAAATCCAACATAGATGGGAAACTGAGTTTAGGACTTCGAATCTCCACCCAACCATAGACAACTGCAACCAAACTCACTTACAGTTGTCACCCCTAAGCTAGATTCCAAGGCTCTGAGGTGGTATTACTCAGACTTCGGCTCTCCACCCAACCATAGATAGTTGCAACCAAGGCTCACTTGCATATGTCACCCTCGAGCCATATTCCAAGTGTATGAGGTGGTATTTCTCAAGGGAAATAACATTGATCACCACCAGAAACGAGGTCTCGAGCGGCTCTTCTTCCTCCACGCACCAGTTACTCTATGGTTCATCGACACATAAGAAGCCCCAGAGGTAGACTCCTTAATTCTCTAGTTTTCCAATACTAATTATAAGAGGCACAAGGGCACTAGAGGCTTGTTGCCTCTCCTATATTATGCACTTGTGTACCTAAAAGCTAAAATATAACTCCTCATTTTTTATTTGAGCTCCTCCTCTTTTAATTGCCTCTTGCATGAGTCCTCTCTCTATCTTTGAAATGCATGGTTATATATTCTCCTCCTCTCATAATTCATGTGATGTTATCCTTTATGCAGAAATTCATGCCCAGTTCTTTCTATGTGCTCCAGAATTATTTCCTCCTCTAATAGGGAGCGAACTACCCAGAATAAGTGGGCTCTCCTCTTTCTCTGTTTTCCTTGTCACATGTTTTTCCATGCTATCATTCCCCTTCTTAATTGTAATTCCTTGCAAAATAATGGCATGTGCCTAAATTCACAACCCAATGACTCTTCATCAAACCAACCTATTAAAGGAACACCAACCATATTTTAATGGTTGTCATACTAGTTTTGATTTTCCTTCCTTAAACAAGCAAACAACCACTTTCCCAAGAAATTTGACCTCCATAAGACCTCTTGGAATATGTGTCCCTTACTTAGCCCATAATTATTTTTAATAATTCAATTACATGATATTTTTACATGGTTGAATCAATCCATTCATGGTTGGGTTGTTGCATACCCCTTGTTGCAATGGAAATCGCAAAGAGTTGTTGCTCCGTGATCTAGTGTTTGATAGACCACCAGATAGACACAAGCACAACTAAGAAGATATACAAGATCCCCAATCCCACATGATTCACAGGAAGCATGAAATTGGATCTATGTTATGAGGAAGAGAAGAGTACCTTGCATCCTTGCAGTTTGGGGATGGATCTCGATTCAAAGAAGAATTCTTGCGCTCCACACGAGTGATCTACCTGTTCCACTCCCGATCTCAATACTTGCACACAATCACAAACATACAAGGACGGCAAGTGATATTCCTCGGAAGATAGTTAGATAAACAACGATATAATGATAAAACAATCACATAAAATGAAACATGATCATGTAAGGGAGAGAACTTAGATCTTCACTGATCTCAAAAACATGATACAACGCTTATATACCTTCACTCCAACATCTCTTCTCTACAATCTGGTAGAGTTTTCCCACTAGATGTGATGGATGAGTATGAAGAGCACTCACATAAAAAATAATAACTCACAAGCTCTTAAGGTGATAAAAAGATAGCAGCAAAGTATCAAGATCTCAGCGCGACAACAATATGACTCTCCAAAACTAGCCTAAACCTCTCAAACGATGCAGTATACATAGGTAAATGATAGATACTGGGAGGATGAATGTAGACACTCAAGACGAAGAGAAGTTAGAGAAATTTCTAATGGATGAGTCTTGGAAAAATCAAAATAGTGAGTAATCGAGGTGATCTCCTAGGCATTGAGTCATTTAAGAATATTCCCTTGGTCATAGGATAAAATATAGTGGATTAGGGCCTTGGCCGCGGACACAAGAGAACTAGGTCACGATTAAAGGCCCTTGGTCGCGGGAACAAGCCTACCTGCCATGGCTAAGGGTAAAAATGGAAACAATGGGCCCCCCAAGTCAGGAAAATGACATCTAACTATGAGGGCTAAGGGTCAGTGATGTAGGGGTAGAAAAATAAGCTAATAATTGATGCTTGCTAATGTATGAGGTTAGAATGAGTAGCTGATGGCTGACATACATTATAAAAAAATCATAGGTCAAAGCAAAAGTGGGGAAACAAAGCCAATAACATGGATGAGAAAACACTAAACCTGAAGTCTCAACCATGTTGATAACATCCCCAAGGCGGGCATACCCATCCTTGGTCATAGAAATATACATAACATGACCGCCAAACATACACTGCGGATCCACGATATAAAGGAATAAAACATGTCCACGAGATACATACAAATTGGATCCATGTGACTCAATCAAAATAAAATAGCCACTAATAAATACAATCGTGGATCTATGTCACATTATACATCAGTAGGACTATGGACACATAATAGAAATAGAAGTTTCCCAGATAGCCCTCAAAGTACATAAATGGTTCATAACTCCAATGCAGCCTGAGAAGGGTGGCATATAAGAGTGATATGTCCCTAACCCAGGGTCTTTGACATAACCCCCAATGGTACAAATCTACACATGCGAATAGATGAGTTAAATTTGAGCAATGGTAGAGACCGCCTAAGTACCAGCCAATGAGGTAAACTGGTAACAGATGTGAGGGAATCCACCAATAATGAAAATGAACCCCGAGGTACCTAGTACAGTCCACTAAAATGAGTTGATTTCGAACACCAGTGAACTCGACCAATAAGGAGCCAATGATGTGAACCCACTGTCGATCGCAAGGAAGCCTGCCACTAAAGTTTTCAAGCTCCAAGTTTCTACTGGTTCCTAGATCCAACTCCTAGATAATGAGTTGAAGTTGATAGGAGAATATTTATCGAAAGAGGGCCTTAATGTATCCCCCATCAATCAACATGGAACAGACCAGGATGATGTGATGTATGGATGAAGTCATGAATCAATGAAGTACAACTGACACAGGGATGGCCAACTCAAAAAGGTCAATAGGCTACTACAAATGGTCGACACAGAATGAGACTTCCCTTGAACACACAACGATATGGCACAAGAGTGACTTGGAAGCATGACTAATGAGCACCATGTCATATTATGCAATGATGCAGGAGCCATTGAGGCATGCTCCATATTACTGGAAGAGTAACCATCTGGAGGAGTAAAGAGACTCATATGGATGGTACAACTCCTAGGAAAGATATAACCCAAATGTAAGATAATAATATAGACAGGTGTCATCAAGGGCGACACAATTAACGTTGACAATGGATGAAAAATGAAGATAAATGTTCCATCCCTTATCCTTTTTATAAGTTCCATTTTCGTAAAATTGTCCCCCAAGTCCGAAAAAGAGATAAAAGTATACAAGGGGGAACCTCCTAGCCCTAATAGAATCTATTATTCCTTTTTAGTAACTATTCTATCCTATTATAGAAAAGGGTTAAACTTATACTGGGTAGACGACACTTCAAATACTTTAACGAGCGTGAAGTATATAATTTCACTCGAGTTTATTTTCTAAGTTAATGAGTTTGAAAAGAGCTTAAATAAAACTCCTTCTATAGGAACGAGTGGTATAAATGGTAGCAATTGGTTCCAATAATGGTGGAACTAATCATGAAATAAGGAGGACATGTGGCTAGTGTTGGGTCTCCAAAATGTCTTTAAAATGACATATATTTTCACTTCATTGACACCCTCATTTCAATTTTATCATCTTCATTCCATCACTTTTTCATTATATAAACCTACATTTCCATCATCATATGGGTTCATAATGGTATTTTCCTAAGTTATATTTTCAAGTATTTATAGTGAATTAATGGTTAAAAATTAGAAAAATGACATATACTTGCTAATACTTAAAAATGGCTTGAGTTTCATGACATGTGTATGTCATTTGGAAGCTTCCAAGGCACCTTTATGTGGCCTCCAATGCTCAAATTCGAATTCCATTCAAGATATGGAAGGATATTTAGATAAACATCAAAGAGGATATGTGTCTCATCATTACCTATTTGGATTGTAACTCTATAAGATTCTTAGGGATCTAAGGAGAGAATCGTGGATTGCCATTAATGAGGTGGTTGTTTAATTTTTTTATAAATAATAGAACATTCTCCTTTCGTGGGGAGAGGAATAATTTGTAATGTGAAACTTGTAATATTGGAGAAGTTTCGAATCATGGAAGGAGATGTAAAGTGAGGATGTAATGAGATAGATAGAATTTAATGGTAGATTTGTAGCATAGAGTTTAAGTTGATAGTTGTAGATGTTTTTTGTTGATGTAATTTGGGAATTCATAGAATATATGATGTTCCTTTGATTTTCAATGAAGTGCACTTTTCCATTCTACAGGTATGTTTTAGTGTCGCATTTCAATTTCATGCAAGTTTATTTCAATTTTCACAAAGTGTGCTTAGATTAATTATTTAAATTCATGCAAGAGTGCTTTAGATTAGTCATTTCAATTTCTGCAAGTATGCTTAGATTAGTTATTTCATTTCTGCAAATGTGTGCTTTTTAATTCTCTCAATTGGTTTTTTTTTTTACTTCCAAAAGTATGGTGTGATTTACTGTTTTCTAGAATAGATTTATTGCTTTCTAGAATAAATTTGTTCTTATGTCAGTTATCATTTTTTTTCATTTAATAGATTAAAATTTCTAATGCTTTCTAGAATAGATTTAATTGGATAGTCATTTTTTTTTCATTTAATAGGTTAAGAATTCTCTTTCGAAATTGGAAACCGATCTCTAGCACATATAGTGTGTGTGCGCCTCGCAAGTCCACGGACCCCTGGGTTGATAATTTATGTTAAGAAATTTAAGCAATTAAATTGCCTCTACATTTTGGCATCGTTGCTGGGGAGGCGTACATAAGGATAACTTTTCAATCTAAAACGTCATTTTTTTTTAATTTCATTTTACCTAGCATACATATGGATTAGTTTTTAATTTAGAATGTTATTTTATTTTCAATTTTTCATTTTACCTAAAAAATTCATTTCTTTTTATGCAATTTCATTTTCGTTTTTCAATTAATTTATTTCTTTTCTTTTTGAAATCATTTTTTTGTATCAAATTTTAACTATTTTTTAGACTTTGACAAAATAAAATTAGTTTTTAGAGTTTGACAAAAAAAAAATGTTGACAAATTTTATTTTTTCTCGGTGGTTCTCCCATTTTCTAAAAATTTGCAAGAAAATTTCCAGAGAATTCTTTCATGGAAATAAATGCAAGAGATAATCCTGATCCTGATCTTTGTTATTAATAGAGTTCTAAAATCCTCAAAATCCATGAAAATTAGGATCATTAAAATCTACATATTGATACTTCAGTTATGCCAAGTTGTCTTTTTTGCTTCCATTATTTTAGTCAATATAAAAATTTGTATGATCACATACCCAGTTCTGACTACGAACAAGTTTATTTCCTTTTCCTCTAGCTACTAAGATTCGTTTTTTCATTTTTTATGGATATTTATTGGTACTATATGTGGTGATGGACTAAATTTATATATATATATATATATATATATATATATATATATATATATATATATATATATATATATATATATATATATATATATATATTGTGTGACAATGGACTAGCTAGAGCAGAACCAACAAGAAAATGTGAGGCCCTATGTAGGGGTGTTAGCCCTGTAGCAACCCCATCATTCTTCTTTTCTATATCAGAATTTGTGAAAATAGATGCAGGATTTGAGGAATTTGGAGGTCTGTTTTGGATTGGAAATGGCCTCAAGAGAAAGGGAATTTCTTGCATCCTTCTTACTGTTCGAAGAACTTGGAAGGATATTTTTATATCTATAGGGTGGAATGCTCTTGTGGGAGCAATGTCCATGACGTCTGAATCTGATATTGGCTTTTTTTCTGGTTGTATGAAGATTGATTTTATCCATATTTTTCAGTGTTTTTCATTCACTCTTCGATTGATTCTTGTTATTTTTTCATTCTTATGATTTGAGCAAGGCATGCTATGATATCTACCCCTGTGGTCCATATATATTTCCCAAATATACCAACGATTCATTCCAGATCACAGGTCTAGCAGTCGAACCAGAAGCAATTGCTAGAAAACGCACTAGTTTTTACCTAGTCATTTTAAAACACATTTTGTGACCAACTTGGGGAGAATCTGAGAAAAATAAAACCTGGGTTTTTCTTTAGAACAGGGTCAATTATGTTCCTTGTGAGAAATTTTCTAAAATTTTCTACCATTTGAGATATTTTTAAGGTTCTTTGAAGCCTTAGCTTGCAGACTGCGTGAGAAAAAAATGATTTTTATTTTAATGCAAACTCCAGTTGTGGCCATGCTGGAAGGATCAGATCCGGTTTACCTGATCCACAGGAGAGAGAAATTCCTGAGCTACTGATAATCTCGTTGATAGATGCATACCTCTACGGTAGATGCGCCTGCAGTTGTTGTTCCAATTGTGGATCCAATTGAAGTTTCGAGTGATTTGTTGCTAAAAACTCTGGCTAGTATGTTTTCACCAACTCACTTATGTTCTTTCCAACAACAACCTTTGCATCCAAGATGATTATATTATGATATGCTTTGTTAGTCTTTCCATGCATTGGTGACAGTATTGAAGTGATATTGAGAGCAGGTTCAATAGGAGGAACGAATAAATCTACTTGAACAATAAAAGTCTCGGCTTTCTGTCAAGATCGAAGAACTTGAGGAATCACTCGTACTTTTTTATTTTTTTTTATAGGAGGTGGATGAGAAATATATAAAATATGCTTGTTGAAACTTCACCATCCTAGAAGGTCTGCAAGCACATGAAACATATTTATCTTCCTATTTCTTGTACTTAGGAATCAATCTTTGCCCACCAATGATACCATCAATAATTGTTTAAAATGCTAAACATTGTGAAGAACAACTAAAATTGTATTATGCAAAAGTTGATCATTTGAGAACCATGGATCCATATTATTATTGCCTGTGGTATTATATACTTTCTTTCCGATCTCAAAAATAGAAACCAGAAATCTCATTATTGTAAAATGCTCTCTAGAAAATCCATGTAGTGAAAAATGATGGTTTGTGGCTTAACAATTGTATGAAGCAGTAATCTTCAGGGGAAAAATAATAAAAAAATCTGGCACAATATTTCCATGCATGATCATAATATTTCATTGAGTCTTGCAGACAGAACAACAAACACGACTACGTTGTCAACATTTGAAGGTAATATAATTTTGAAAATTTCTCTTTTTAATAAAATTTGTTTACTGCATCAATAAATCAAGTAGGGTATTATCTAATATTTCTGGAAGAAGTACTACATAATTTCAAGGTTGGACAGATTATATATTCATAGTTGTGTGTACTTAACTGTCTGTTCAGGATTTTAGCTACAGAAACTGCGAAATTTTGTAGCTGAAAAACAATTTTATAGCTAATCAACACAAGATTACATATGGATGTTTGAACTTACGTTTTATCGCAAGATTTGTAGTTAATTTGGCATCCCATGCTTTTCCTCAATAATTTCAGTCAAATTGATTTGTATTACAGTGGTTTTATTAAAAATAAATAAATAAATAATAATAATAATAATAATAATAATAATAAAAAGAGTATGAGGGCGAATTATTTGCAGTCGACTTGATGGATTTATAATGGAAGCTGAATTCATTTTGATGGATTTTTAATGGACGTTGAATTCAGTTTTTTTGTCAACGTTTTTAAAATTTCACTTTTGTTATTATTCATAAAAATTAATGGTCATTTTTGTAAATGTTTCAGAAACTAGATTTATAATTAAAATCATTGAAATTGGACCTCAAGCAAAGAAATGGGGACTCTAAGATGCATCGTTTTCCCGACAAAATAAAGTGCATTTGATTTTTATTTGATTTCCTTAGAATCTACTTTATTTGGCATTAATTATGCATTTTTTTGCATTTGTATCAAAAGAAACTAATCACTTATCTATCAAATACTCTTACATTTTATTGCAATGTTAGTGCCAAGTTTTTTGCAGGTTGTAGGATGATCGAAGAGAATTAATTTGTGCACGATTGGTTTTAAAAGATAAATTTCAAGAAAAGAATTAAGAAGAAAAATACATTTATGTCGCCTCCATAAATGCCATTATTTTCCACCTCTCAACTCTTACAATTGATTCAAGCATTTTCATTAAACAAATCAGAATCATTTTCCTTGCAAGGGTCGCATGTTCCCTTCGTATGTTTCACTCACATTCATTCTTTATTCACGTTCACTAACCATTCGCATTTCATTTACTTCCATCCAATCCTAATCCATCAGTAAAATCAGTCAGCTCACTTACATGTTGATTTCTCTTTTTCCTTTTTTGTTAATAAACCATGCTTCAATCATAAATCTTTTGCCTATGATCATCAAATTATTGTTTCCTACTCGTGTTAGATGATGGAGGATTCATTAAGGCCTCCCTTCTAATAAGTCTTTTCCTATCGACATCATCACCTTATATAGGTCTAAGACTAGAGTACTCTTTTAGTACCTTGAGGCTAGAATGCCTTAATGGCAAGTATTCTCGCCAACGAACAATGGGAATACACCAATGTCCCTTGATCATTGGATCTTGCAAGTGGCTTGATGTCAGCTCATATATTCACACTTTGTAATATGTACTTAGGTACCTTGGCACTCATTGAAATTAATGGTGAGTTTGCCTCACATTGGTTAATGACATTCATCAATGGTTGGTAATCCAATGACTTCTTTACATGTTCGACATCGACAGATTTATTTGCATGGAAAGAATTATGCCATGATATAAGACGACATGATGACTATATGATTCAGTAGCATATTCAACAATATTTTGTACTTCATAGCAGATTCTATAGCAATAAAGAAGAATCCACTTTCACGACCTCATCCACCATTTATGCAACCAAGAAGCAAATGAAATTCCACATTCAATTCCATCATCCGGCAACAGCCAAAAGTTCTCTACATATGCACAGTTTCTCCACTTCTTAGGTAAGTAAAGGTATGTTCTTGTCTAGATTTTAATCATACAATTCCTTGAATACTGAAATTATAATTTTGGAAAATACTTCGCCATATCTCCTTTTTCATTAAAACCGAAAACACCTTTACTTGGGGGGGGGAGAGACATCCATATCACTTCATTCCATTTCACTTCATTTCATCCTAACATACTTGTCCTAATAAATTATGATTGCATTATGGTTCAAAATTTATATGATTTTCAAGTAATGCCTAAATGATGAGCATATTGTATGGCTGATTTAAAGATGCATTCTTATGTTCAATGGACCTTGCTGCAACAAAAAGAGAAAATGTATTGAAAGAAAAGAACTAATACCAATTAGAATTTGGTTGTCACACAAGAACCAACCAAACATGTTGGAATTCAATGTATGACAAGGAATACTTTGCAAAAAGAAATGAAATTGTCAAATATAATCAAATGCAAAGTTTAAGGAGAATTGATATTTTCCAAGCTCATTCAAAAGCAAAGACAGTGAAAGCAAATCAAAGGAATTAATGCAATATTTGCATGAGGACACGTAATCACTCTTGTTGGGGGGTATGTTGGGTCTCCAAATGTCTTTAAAATGACATATATTTTCACTTCATTCACAGCCTCATTTCACTTTTATCACCTTCATTTCATCACTTTTTCATTATATAAACCTACATTTCCATCATCATATGGGTTTATAATGATATTTTACTTAGTTATATTTTTCAAGTATTTATAGTGAATTAATGGTTAAAAATTAGAAAAATGACATATAAATGCTAATACTTAAAAGTGGCTTGAGTTTCATGACATGTGTAGATAATTTGGAAGCTTCCAAGGCACCTTTATGTGGCCTCCAATGCTCAAATTCGAATTCCCTTCAATATATGGAAGGAGATTTGGATAAAGGTCAAATAGGATATGTGTCTCATCATTACCTATTTGGATTGTAACTCTATATGATTCTTAGGGATATAAGGATAGAATCGTGGATCACCATTAATGAAGTAGTTGTTTAATTTTTGTATAAATAAGAGAACATTCTCCTTTCATGGGGAGAGGAAGAATTTGTAATGTGAAACTTGTAATATTGGAGAAGTTTGGAACCATGGAAGGAGATGTAAAGTGAGGATGTAATGAGATAGATAGAATTTAATGGTAGATTTGTAGCATAGAGTTTAATTTGATATTTGTAGATGCTTTTTGTTGATGTAATTTGGGAATTCATATAATATATGATGTTCCTTTGATTTTCAATGAAGTGTGCTTTTTCCATTCTACAGGTATGCTTTAGTGTCGCATTTTAATTTCATGCAAGTGTCTTTCAATTTTCGCAAAGTGTGCTTAGATTAATGATTTAAATTCATGCAAGAGTGCTTTAGATTAGTCATTTAAATTTTTGCAAGTATGCTTAGAATAGTTATTTCATTTCTGCAAATGTGTGCTTTTTAATTCTCGCAATTGATTTTCTTTTACTTCTGGAAGTATGGTGTGATTTATTGTTTTCTAGAATAGATTTATTGCTTTCTAGAATAAATTTGTTCTTATGTCAATTATCATTTTTTTCATTTAATAGATTAAAATTTCTACCGCTTTCTAGAATAGATTTAATTGGATTGTCATTTTTTTTCATTTAATAGGTTAAGAATTATTTTGCAAAATTGGAAATCGATCTCTAGCACATATAGTGCACGTGCGCCTCACAAGTCCACAGACCCCCAGGTTGATAATTTATGTTAAGGAATTTAAGAAATTAAATTACCTCTACATTTTGGCATCGTTGCCAGGGAGGCGTACATAGGGATAAGTTTTCCATCTAGAACATCATTTTTTAAAATTTCATTTTACCTAGCATACATAGGGATTAGTTTTTAATTTAATTTCATTTTCAATTTTCAATTAATTTATTTCATTTTTTAAAATAATTTTTTTGTATAAAATTTTAATTAGTTTTTAGACTTTGAAAAAATAAAATTAGTTTTTAGAGTTTGACAAACAAAACAAAAATCAACGTTGACAAATTTTTTTTGAATTTTTTTTTCTCGGTGGTTCTCCCATTTTCTAAAAATTTGCAAGGAAATTTTCAGAGAATCCTTTCATGGAAATAAATGCAAGAGTTAATCCTGATATTGATCTTTGTTATTAATAGAGTTATAAATTCCTCAAAATCCATGAAAATCAGGATCATTAAAATCTACATCCCAATACTTCAGTTATGCCAAGTTGTCTTTTCCGCTTTCATTATTTGGTCACGCAAGCTATATGATCCACCTTTGATTGTGGCTATGAACAATTTTATTTCCTTTCCTCTAGCTACTCAAATGGATTTTTCATTTTGTATGGATATTTATTAGTATTATATGTGACAATGGAATGGCGATATATATGTGTGTGTGTGTGTGTGTGTGTATTTTGTGCGAAAATGGAAACGTAGAGTGGAAACAACAGTAAAATGTGAGGTCCTGTGTAGGGGCGTTATCCATGTAGCAACCCCATCTTTCTTCTTTTATATATCATAATTTGTGAAAACAGATGTACGATTTGAGGAATTTGGAGGTCCGTTTTGAATTGGATTTGGCCTCAAGAGAAAGGGACTTTATTGCATCCTTCTTTCTATTCGAAGACTTTGGAAGGATATTTTTTTATGCATAGAGTGGAATTCTCTTATGGGAGCGACGTTCATGACGTTGTCTGGATCTGATATTGGGTTTTTTTTCTGGTTGTATGAAAACTGATTTTATCCATCTTTTTCAGTGTTTTTCATTCATTCTTCTATTGATTCTTGTTATTTTTTCATTCTTACAATTTGAGCAGGGCACGCTACGCTATCTACCCTAGTGAGCCATCTCTACTTCCCAAAGATATCAATGATTCATTCTAGATCACAAATCCAGTCGTCGAACCAAAAGCAATTGCCAAAAAACGCACCAGTTTTGACCCAGTGATTTTAAAACATATTTTGTGACTAACTAGGGGCGAATCTAAGAAAACTAAAACATGGGTTTTCTTTAGAACGGGGTAAATTGTTTTCCTCACAATAAATTTTCTGAATTTCACTACCATTTGAGATATTTTTAAGGTTCTTTGAAGCCTTAGTTTGCAGACTGCGTGAGAAAAAAATGATTTTTAATTTAATGCATACTCTAGTTGCGGCCATGCTGGAAGGATCAGATCCGGTTTACCTGATCCACAGGAGACAGTGGTGCCTGAGCTACTGAGCAGCTTGTTGATAGATGCATACCTCTGTGATATATGTGCCTACAGTTGTTGTTCCAATTGTGGATCCAATTGAATTTTCAAGTGATTTGTTGCTAAAAACTCTAGGTAATATGTTTTCACCAACTCGCTTATGTTATTTCCAACAAAAAAATTTGCGTTCAATATGATTCTATTATGATATTTTTTGTTAGTCTTGCCATGCATTGGTGATAGTATTGCAGTGATATTGAGAGCAGGTTCAATAGGAGGAACAAATAACTCTAATTGAACAACAAAAGTCTCGACTTTCTGTCAAGATCGGAGAACTTGAGGAATCATCGATACTTTTTTATTTTCTTCTATTGGAGGTGGATAAGAGAAATCTGTGAATTTGGTTTTCTAAAACTTCACCATCCTCGAAGGTCTGCAAGCAAATGAAACATATTTATCTTCTTGTTTCTAGTACTTAGGAATCAAGCTTTGCCCACCAATGATACCATCAATAATTGTTTAAAATGCTAAACATAGTGAAGGATATCTGAAATTGTATTATGAAAAATTTGATCATTTGAGAACCATGGATCCATAGTATTATTTCCTGTGGTCTTATATACTCTCTTTCCGATCTTAAAAATAGAAACCAGAAATCTCATTATTGTAAAATGCTCTCTAGAAAATCCATGTAGTGAAAAATGATGGTTTGCGGCTTGAAAATTGTATGAAGCAGTAATCTTCAAGGGAAAAAGAATTAAAAAAATTGGCACAATATTTCCATACAAGATCATAATATTTATTTGAGTCTTGCAAACAGAACAAAAAACACGACTACGTTGTCAACATTTGAAGGTGATATATTTTTGAAAATTTCTCTTTTTAATAAAGTTGGTTACTGCATCAATAAATCAAGTAGGGTATTGTCTAATTTTTCTGGAAGAAGTACTACATAATTTCAAGGTTGGACTAATGATTTATTCATATTTGTGTGTACTTAACTGTTTGTTCAGGATTTTAGCTCTAGAAACTATGCAATTTTGCAGCTGAAAAACAATTCTACAGCTAATCAACACAAGATTACATGTGGATGTTTGAACTTACGTTTTATCGCAAGATTTGTAGTTAATTTGGCATCCCATGCTTTTTCTCAATAATTTCAGTCAAATTGATTTGTATTGATGGTTTTATTAAAAATAATAATAAATAAATAAATAATAATGCTAATAAGAGCTATGTTGCCTTATTTGCAATTAACTTGATGGATTTATAATGGAAGTTGAATTCATTTTGATGGATTTATAATGGAAGCTGAATTCTTTTCTTTTTTTGTCGGCATTATTAAAATTTCATTTTTGTTATTATTCATCAAAAATAATGGTCATTTTTGTAAATGTTTGAGAAACTAGATTTATGATTAAAATCATTGAAATTGGACCTCAGGTAAAGAAACAGGGACTCTAAGATGCATCGTTTTCCCGACAAAATAAAGTGAATTTGATTTTTATTTGATTTCCTTAGAATATGTTTTCTTTGGCATTAATTATGCATTTTTTTGTGTATGTATGAAGAGAAACTGATCACTTCTCTATCAAATACTCTTACGTTTTATTGCAATGTCAGTGCCAAGTTTTTTGTAGGTTGTGGGATGATCAAAGAGAATCAATTTGTGCACGATTGGTTTTAAAAGACCAATTTCAAGAAAAGAATTAAGAAGAAAAATACATTTCTGTCACATCCATAAATGCCATTATTTTCCGCCTCTCAACGCTTACAATTAATTCAAGCATTTTCATCATACAAACCACGATCATTTTTCCTTGCAAGAGTCGCATGTTCTCTTCATATTTTCCATTCATATTCATTCTTCATTCCCGTTCACTATCCATTCGCATTCATTTACTTCCATCCACTCCTAATCCTTTAATAAAATCAGTCACCTCACTTACATGTTGATTTTTATTTTTCCTTTTCCGTTAATAAACCCTGGTTCAATCACAAATATTTTACCTATGATCATCAAATTATTGTTTCCTACTCGTGTTAGATGATGGAGGATCCATTAAGGCCTCCCTTCTAACAAGTCTTGTCCTATCAACATCTACACCTTATCTAGGTCCAAGACTAGAGTATTTTTTTTAGCACCTTGAGGCTTGCATGCCTTAATGGCAAGTCTTTTCACCAATGAACAATGGGAATACACCAATTTCCATTGATTGTTGGATCTTGCAAATGGCTCGACATCAACTCATCTATTCGCACTTTGCAAGATGTACTTAGGTACCTTGGCACTAATTGAAATTAATGGTGAGTTTGCTTAACATTGGTTAACGACATTCATCAATATTTGGTAATCCAATGACTTCTTTCCATGTTCGACATCGACATAATTATTCACATGGAAATAATTTTTCCATGATATGAGACGACATGAAGACTATATGATTCAATAGCAGATTCACAATATTTTGTACTTTGGAGCAGATTCAGTAGAAGTAATAAAGGATCCACATTTACGACCTCATCCACCATCTATGCAACGAAGAAGCAGATGAAATTCTACACTCTATTCCATGATCCGGCATCATCTCTCTACATATGCATAGTTTTTCCACTTCTCACGTAAGTAAAGGTATGTCCTTTTCTAGATTTTAATTATAGAATTCCTTGAATACTAAAATTATAACTTTTGGAAACTACTTCACCATATTTCCTTTCTCATTAAAACCAAAAATACCTTTAGTTGGGGGGGAAGGGACATCCATATCACTTCATTCCATTTCACTTCATTTCATCCTAACATACTTGTCCTAATCAATTATGATTGCATTATGGTTCAAAATTTATATGATTTGCAGGTAATGCTTAAATGATGAGCATATTGTATGGCTGATTTAATGATGCATTTTTAATATGTCCAATGAACCTTGTTGCAGTAAAAGAGAGCAAGGTATTGAAACCTGAGAACCCATTACCAAATTAGAATTTGGTTGTCCTGAGAACCAACCAAATGTGTTGCAATTAAATGTATGACAAAGGAATACTTTGCAAAAAGAAAATGAAATTTTCAGATATGTCGAATACCAAGTTTAAGGAGGGAATTTGTATAAGCCCGAAGCTCATTGAAAAGAAAAGGCAGTGCAGAAAATCAAAGGAATTAATGCAATGTTGCATGGCGACATGCAAATCACTCTAGTTGGGGGTATGTTGGGTCTCCAAAATGTCTTTAAAATGACATATATTTTCACTTCATTCACAAACTCATTTCACTTTTATCACCTTTATTCCATCCTTTTTCATTATATGTAATATTTCAAATACGGAACAACTCGGCAATCTACTGAAATAACGCACTTCTGAGAATTTTGTGCATAGAAATGAGTTTGCAGCTCTTGGATCCCTTAGATCAGCTCATCTAATATCTAAATCCAAAAGGAGAGAAAAAACAAATCAGACTAGGTGGGTTAAACAGATCTCCCACAAACTAGTCTAGCTAAAAATCACCCAAAGAGAGGGGCTGCAGTTGTATGCAAAGGACTGCTTTATAAATAACGTAGATCCACTGAAGCACAATAGGAGGCTGATATGGAGGTTTATAAATCAAATATATAACAGAAAATCATATGTTATTTACAACCCATACATTATACAAGAGAAAGAATGAGATTATACAGCAAAAATCCTCAGAAATGAGGTGCTACAACCATAAGTAAAGACTGCCTAACCATGAAAACATTATTTTTAGGGGCTGAAATAGTAGTTTAGTAATATTCAGATCTAGAGAAGATCTGTAGATAAAAAATTAGGTCTAATACAGATCTATGTACAAGAAATGTTGATCTATACATTCCCCTTGGGGTTTTGTGAAAAACATGAAGCACAGAGAGTAGATCTGAGATCTAAGGTTGCAGATCTGCAGATTGATTCATAAATTTATGAATAATAAAATGGTCCAGCATATTAGATCTGAAACATACATGGATTGGATGGCCAATCCATGGATCACCAGAGTGAGAGGAAGATTCCCAACACCGGAGATCCCTCCTCCAAAATGCATACAAAACATCCTGCAACTCCTCCTTTGAAAATAACGCAGTCCAGGGAGAGGAACTACACTATAGGCTTTGAGAATACTTTGGCCTGATGCCAAGATCTAGATCTGAAGCTCAAATTTCTAATGCACTCTTCCAGGAGGTTAAAAGACACACTCACTGAGAAGATCCACTAGTATAGGCTAGATCTGAGCAGATTTAGTGTCTTCCACTGCTGCAAATCACAAGGACAACTCAACCCTCAATAGGAGCAGCACTGTAGGTGTAAGGTGAAGCTTGGCCCAAGGCTGATAGTGGACATGATAGAACAAGTCTCCTCCAAGAGCTGCTCAAGGAAGGAGGTGGGATTCCTGAACAGGAAGACCCAACAAGGGATGTCTGAGAAGACAATACCTTCAAAAATAATAATCTTCAACAACCCTCTCTTGTTGCTCTCCTCCTCCTTTTATAAGATAGGAGTATTTACAAACCCTAAACCACTTCATTAGTTTAGCCCCTTTCACATTTAGAGTCTCCTTCTAGAACTACGTTGTCCCTCAAGGAGGTTCAAAGCATCTAGATTGCGCTGTTGACTTGGTCAAATATGACCCACTCTTGTGATTTAGACCCATTCACACCTGCAGGAGTTTATTTACATGGCCCAGATATGTCTCTGTTCACATAGGCATTGATTTATTCTTGGTTTTCAGTAGTTTTACATGTCCTCCTCTACAATTTATTCATCAATCATGAAATGCAAAACAAACAAGGACAAATTAATATTCTTATTAGTTGCAGCTAATTTAGGAATATTACAATCTCCCCCTCCCAAATGTTGCTTGTCCTCAAGCAACTGCAAGGGTGTTGCAAAACCTCCCCTTCTTCTCTTGTGGCCTCCTCATCCAATAGTCTCCACCATTGCTCTGATTTTTTTGCAACAGTTCTGCCTCCCAATGGTCCCTCCTCATTGTGCAAGTTGGCCTTTGGTGAATAAACCCAAGGGCTCTCATCATGGAGAAATGGAAGGTCTATGTGGAAACCCTCTTGCTGATCCATGTCCTTCTCAAGATAGAAGTGATGAAAATCATGGGGAATTTCATGATTCATGAAAGACTCCCATCCCCATGCTATCATCCAAATAAAGTGGATCACCTCCCAACTTTGCAATCCATAGAAAAAATCCTCCCCAATACATATGAGAGGCATGTTCCCAACCAACATATGGCTCACTCTACAAAGAGACAAGTGATCTAACATAGTGGCCATAAAATATCTCATGCTCCCATTGAAGCATGCAGTGCAAAAGAGTGGGGAACTCCTTTCCCCAAGGACACATCCAACAAGTGTGCCTATCCTCCAACCATGCCCCCAACAAAGGTAAGAACATCTTCATCATGTGGGATCATGATTAGAATCATGCTAGCTGCCATGTATGATAAATGAGAAGGAAGATGTTCCCTCATGTACAACCAGTGCAGTTTCACCCTCAACTACCATAGAATGTGATATGACAAGCGTTCTCCCCAACACTTGTTTGCTGCCCCATCCCTTTGGAGTGCTTGGAGAATGTGCATCATAGTTGGTGTAAAAGAATCACAGCATGAAGGGAAAAATAACTTTCCAAGATCCTCCAAAGAAAGACCTGCATCAACATAGTTCATGGCCTTGAGTGGCCCATGAAACCCATCATAAATAATGCCCCCCTTTGGAGCAATGTTCTACAAATGAGTGTTAGAAAAATATAAGCATATAAGAGATAAATTATAATATTCAGAAAGACAAGTTCCTCTATATACTTGTTTTACATCAGTGGGGTAACTCATGGATGAGTTCCCTCTCACTCAATGAGTAAGGAGGTGTGAAGGGTGGCTCTTCCCAAGAGCTATGTTCCTCCTCATCTACCAAGTAATCCATGCACATCTTCATATGAGAGTGCACCTCTTCCTTGAAACCTTCCCATATGAAACCCCCCAAGAGAGTATGATATGCTCTAATGAAACCAGTGGGTTTGGAAAGCAGGATCTCATATCTGGCATCTAGTAGCCTCTCCTGGAGCTTGGAGTCACTAACCAAAAGAATAAGATTATAGAAATAGATGACTCCATCAACCACCTTGAACCTTTCATCCACTACTTCCCCATCAAGAACCCCACATGTGAAAAGGTCCTTGGAGTATTCCATCATGAGTTGGGACTCCCAATAAGGATCCAAGCTCTCCAAGAATGACAACGTTGTAGAGGTCTGAAATGTTGTCTCTGTCATACCAAGGCTCCCTCCTTTGACATTCTTGATGTCAAAATCACATGTTGGAGCTTCATAATATTCCTTTTGCTGTCCCATTTGTAGCTGATATTTCTCAATACAATATTGAAGCATATGGAAATCAACTTCCCCTCGGAAATTCCTTGTCTTCCAAAACTTCCTCATTTTGGCCCATGTATACAAGAGGGTTAGCATCCCCTTGCCATGTTCAGAAATATTCTTTGTGAATGAAGAAATCATAGGTTGCCCCAAAGATATGGAGTTTCCATGTGTCCTCATGCTCATGCCATCATAGATCTCTGATTTCTCCTCTCTCAGCGCAGATATCTGAGTGGGATTCAGCAATGCCCCCTGATGGCAGGGCTATTTGCAATACCAGGATATTCATGTATTTGTACATGACAAAATACATCTCAGTAAATTCCAATAAAAACCTCCATTTTTAAAAATTTCACCTGGCAATCTCAAGCTATGTGCAGTTCTTTCTTTCAATTTACAGCAATTTCACAAGTTATCATTTGAATGAAAACATTTCGAGTCATATGTTTCCTAATCATAAACCCAATGACTCAAATATGAATGTTCATATATATCAACCCCATAAGCCTTTACATACAGATTCAAGTCCATCAACTATAACCCAATTCCCCAAATTCTGAAACATTACACACCCAATTAAAATTTTAAATCCAGGCAATTGCATACATTTTCAATTCACGGAAGCTTCATCATATATATTCACACCTTTTCCCATTCAGCTTATCAAGCTGATTCATCGCATCATGCATGCCTGTTGGCTACGGCAGTTTACATAAACATTCAAATTTTGATTAAAGTCCAATATAAGCAGCATTCGACCAAAGATTGGCCACCATCAATGAGCATTAAAATGTTTGCTCATACTCAGCAACTCCACAATTCGGTAGATATTCATAATGAACGGGTTTTAAGGTAATTCTCGTGACAATTAAACTAAAACGCCACCATAAAACCCATGCCATTGCTTTTCTGCTATACCATGGGACACAATTCAAAGATTGTATTTAAAACAGAAATTCATCACCTGTTTAAAGATCAAAAACCTTTACAACTCTGAAGAGACTATGCCCATTACCCGTTACCAAAGTTCAGCAACTTTCTATACGCAAATTGCCACCGAATCAATTGTATTTCCACCATATATTTGACTCAAAACTTCTTGACTTAACTACACAAGCTTCACACGATTTCAATCAGTCAAACACCACAGAATATGTGAATTCAAAAACCAGATTTCATTGATGTTTCTGCTACAAACATTGCCACTGATTCGATTTCAAAGCTGCGCCTTTGACACACATTAAAATCATTTAAAACAACTTCGCTATATTAATTGATTTCAACGCTGTTCATTATTTATAATTCTGTGCCAAAGTTTTCACACCATTACTACAGCTCTCAACATATTTACTGGCTTCAGCAATCTGAGCCAACATTTGACAAATATTCGGTGTCCAATATATTCAATGCCATGGATTCATAATAGGAGATTTCGATTTTCCAATTGAACTCTCGGCAATCATTATATGTTATTCCATTAAATTTGTATACTCCCTCACGCCTGCAAACCATTTATTGTTCTACATCGACTTTCAAACCTCTGTTCTTACTCAAGATTTGCGCTTTTCAACCCAGAATTATATCACTGCTATGAAATATGAATCGATCTTAGACAGAGCTTAACAATTCTGCACCCATTTAAATTCTTTTAATTCGCAAATAGAGATTTCTTGACAGAGCAAAATGAATCCAAAAGAAACAGTCTTATGCAATGGGTTCAACACAAAACCGCAAATTCAAATGTATTGGAATAAAACCAATTACACAGAGATTAACACCTTCAGTATTCGAGGATAAATAGTGTGGTTCTCACACAAAATCGATGTGGATTCAACCATAAAATTCAGAAATCAAATTCTGTATATACATAATACTTACATACATTCTTATTTCTGGCTTGATTTCCAAATTATTGGCCTTTTACAATCTGCCGAAGACTTCCAGGGAGAAATCCCTGCTATAAACTTCCTCTCGCCTTGGCCAGATCTTCATTTGATGGCCCTTCAACTTCTAAAAACTGATTTCACACACTCTTACCACCTCTATCCTCACTCTCTCGAATTATATAAGGAAAACACAATTGATACAAATACATGGTTTCATGAATCAATTCTCATTCTGAACCAGAAATCTCTCAACCTCTCCTAAAAAATCTCTTCAATCCCACTCTTTTCTAAACTAACACTAAATAAAGCTTTTAAAATCCCTCACACTCTATTCTAGCCAAATAAATCCAACTATTTGGCCTGATCTCCATACAAGGAGGATCACTCAGCCACCTATACCCTTTCCTCAATAAATAAACACTCTCACAAATAATTTAATTAAATTATTTTCTTTCAGCCCCTTGCTAGTCACAACATGTGACCATACTATCACATTGCTGACTAGCCTGAATGCTCCTGCATCAGACTCTCAAAGTTGAAAGTTTCCATGACCTCCTGGTCATGTGTTTCTTCTGCTGTCCATCCAATATCCCAAACTTTACTTTGTAACTGGTCATCACTTTCATTATGTTGCTGATTTAATTCTTCTGCCACCGTCACTTCTGTTCCTCCAAATTCCCAAATCTTAATTTGCTGTTGTCCTCTGTTCTTGCCTCTGCCATTTACAATCTGTTGTTTGTACTCTACAGCCTCTCTTTCATTATCATCAAAGATAATTCTTCCCTCTATGTTCTCAGATTTTTCTAATAACTTTTTCAGCAAAATGTCAATTTCTTCATATTCAATAAACATGTCATTTGCATATGACTCCTCCTTCATTTTTTTATCTTCAGCTCCTTTAATCATGAAAATTTCCCTGTTAATACCATCATTCTCAAAATTATTAAATACATGCTCAAAATATCTTTCTGTTTCAGCCATTTCTTCCAGTAATCTCACTTCTTCATCAACATGCATAAGCACATTGTCCAATTGTTGTTCCTCACCTGCCAAACCTGAAAACATACACAACATGTCAGTTTCAAAAATGCAAGGCTCTTCATTCGAGGCCTCAATGATCAGCTTCTCATGCTCCTCTGAACTATTCTGATAGTTCACTAAATTATTGAGAAATTCTTCCTCAACATCTCTGATTTCTTCCTCATCAAAGAAAACTTTTGGGACTGCAATTTCTTGACTATACTTGGCAACTTCATCATAAGTTTGTAGAATACCTTCCTGTTCTACACAACTTCCTCCAATACTCAGTTTGTCCAAATAAGACAATAATGCCTCTTCCTCTTCTCTGATAAGACTTTGATCTTTCAAAGATTTCCTTGGCTTACCTTCTTCAGCTAAGTTCTCGGTGTCAGCTTTCCTTCTCTTCACTTCATAAATCTGCAATGCATTTGTTTCCTTTCCTGTTTCCATTTCCCATTGGTCTTCTTTCCATGCTAAAATTCCTTCAAATATAATCCAATAAGTTTCCACTAAAAGAAGACATAACCATTCAGCCATACCTTTTAATTTTCTCCACCAATTGAAGTCTTGAAAGTCCTTATGCATCTCCTTTCTTGCTTGTCTTGCCTTTGCTCCTTTCACTTTTTCATACACAGGTTCAAATCCTTTAGGCTGCATACCTGCAATTTTACATTCACAGAAATAATTAATCCCAAAAATATGAGATCCTCTTGTCTGTGCGGATGATGTCAACACATTCCTCTCATTCTGATCTGCATAGATCAGTTCTTCTCTACTGTCATCACTGTCTTCGTCCCCAAGGAGAGGTCCTTTCTCTGGTTCACAGATGTATTCTACTTCTTCATTCTCAGTTCTTTGAAGTAATAATTTCTCAGCAAACAATTCTCTGACAGGCCATTTAACTCTTCTTCCCACATAAAATCCTTGTTTCCATTTTTCTCTAATTCCTTTCAATAGCAGCTTCTCCAAATGACTGAGTTCTGCCTTCATCTCAGCCAACTCTATGTCCCTTTCTTCTTTACTCATTCCTTTGATTCCAACTGCTTCAGCATTCTTTTCCCTATGTCTGTGACTTTCCTTTGTACCCCTGTCATGACCATCAATAGTCAATTCCTTTCTTTCCTCTGGTGAACTTTCCTTGTTCACTAGTGAGCTGCAACTAACTTTTTCCATTTCGCCTATAACAAGTCTCCTTCATGCCTCACCAAACTTTCCTGAGTTTAGCCTTTTGGCACCTATTGGTTCTTTCCTCAAACCTTTCACTGACTAACAATTCTACCCAGCACCCTTCTTGCTGGAATTGTTATCTCCTATCCACAATCACAATTGTGGAGCTGCCTCATCAACTTCTACCCAACCTCAGTTGGAAGTTGTTCTCATCTCCTCTTGAAATACTCCTTGCTTTAGGCTCTGCATCTTCAATTGCTCACATAACTCATATGCCATGATGCTGGTACAACTCATTCCATCTTTCAGCAAATCCACTGACCTGCACAATCTTATCTCAAGACACATCAAAGTATCTTTCAAATACTATCAATTCCTTCTAATAACATGTTTGTAAGCAAATGCTATTTTGCCTATAAAATTTCCAAAATTCATTTCCTGTAATGGTTCTTCTTTTAGTCCTATTAACCCAATCTCTGTTCTTTCAATCATCAATATCATTGCCTTCAACAATATTTAAATAATCTTCAATCAAATCAGTCATGCAATCAACTTAAAAATTCTTACCAGACCTTCCCGGGCATTCTCTGCTTCTCCATTCTGATCCGCACTTCCTGGCAATTATACATCTGCTAAATTTAAAACTCAGTTTTCCAAAACAATCCTTTCAGAGCGTTAAGCTAGCTCTGATACCAAAATGATAGCAGGGCTAGCCTGCAATACCCAGGATCTTCATGTATTTGTACATGACAAAATACATCTCAGTAAATTCCCAATCAAAACCTCCATTTTAAGAAATTTCACCCACTGGCAATCTCAACTATCATGCGGAATCTTATCTTTCAATTTCTGGCAATTTCACAAGTTATCATTTGAATGCGAAAACATTTCAGTCATATGTTTCCTAATCATAAACCCAATGACTCAAACATGAATGTTCATATATATCAACCCCATAAGCCTTTACATACAGATTCAAGTCCATCAACTATAACCCAATTCCCCAAATTCTGAAACATTACACACCCAATTAAAATTTTAAATCCGGGCAATTGCATACATTTTCAATTCACGGAAGCTTCATCATATATATTCACACCTTTTCCCATTCAGCTTATCAAGCTGATTCATCGCATCATGCATGCCTGTTGGCTACGGCAGTTTACATAAACATTCAAATTTTAATTAAAGTCCAATATAAGCAGCATTCGACCAAAGATTGGCCACCATAAATGAGCATTAAAATGTTTGCTCATACTCAAAAACTCCACAATTCGGTAGATATTCATAATGAACGGGTTTTAAGGTAATTCTCGTGACAATTAAACTAAAACGCCACCATAAAACCCACACCATTGCTTTTCTGCTATACCATGGGACGCAATTCAAAGATTATATTTAAAACAGAAATTCATCACCTGTTTAAAAATCAAAAGCCTTTACAACTCTGAAGAGACTGTGCCCATTACCTGTTACCAAAGTTCAGCAACTTTCTATACGCAAATTGCCACCGAATCAATTGTATTTCCACCATATATTTGACTCAAAACTTCTTGACTTAACTACACAGGCTTCACATGATTTCAATCAATCAAACACCACAGAATATGTGAATTCAAAAACCGGATTTCATTGATGTTTCTACTACAAACATTGCCACTGATTCGATTTCAAAGCTGCGCCTTTGACACACATTAAAATCATTTAAAACAACTTCGCTATATTAATTGATTTCAACGTTGTTCATTGTTTATAATTCTGTGCCAAAGTTTTCACACCATTACTACAACGCTCAACAGATTTACTGGCTTCGGCAATCTGAGCCAGCGTTTGACAAATATCCGGTGTCCAATATATTAAATGCCATGGATTCATAATAGGAGATTTTGATTTTCCAATTGAACTCTCGGCAATCGTTATATGTTATTCCATTAAATTTGTATGCTCCCTCATGCCTACAAACCATTTATTGTTCTACATCGACTTTAAAACCTCTGTTCCTACTCAAGATTTGCGCTTTTCAACCCAGAATTATATCACTGCTATGAAATATGAATCGATCTTAGACAGAGCTTAACAATTCTGCACCCATTTTAATTCCTTTAATTCGCAAAAAGAGAGTTCTTGACAGAGAAAAATGAATCCAAAAGAAACAGTCTTATGCAATGGGTTCAACACAAAACTGAAAATTCAAATGTATTGGAATAAAACCAATTACACAGAGATTAACACCTTCAGTATTCGAGGATAAGTAGTGCGGTTCTCACACAAAATCGATGTGGATTCAACCATAAAATTCACTCCAAATTAGCCATATACACAATACCAATTGTCTTATTTCGCTTGATTTCAAATTATTGGCCTTTTACAATCTCTTTGAAGACTTCCCGAGGAGAAATCCCTGCTATAAACTTTCTCTCGCCTTGGCCAGATCTTCATTTGATGGCCCTTCAACTTCTAAAAATTGATTTCACACACTCTTCCCCCTCTATCCTCACTCTCTCGAATTATATAAGGAAAACACAATTGATGCAAATACATGGTTTCATGAATCAATTCTGATTCTGAACCAGAAATCTCTCAACCTCTCCTAAAAAATCTCTTCAATCCCATTTTTTTCTAAACTAACACTAAATAAAGCTTTTAAAATCCCTCATACTCTATTCTAGCCAAATAAATCCAACTATTTGGCCTGATATCCATACAAGGAGGATCACTCAGCCACCTATACCCTTTCCTCAATAAATAAACACTCACATATTTAAACAAATAATTTAATTAAATTATTTTCTTTCAGCCCCTTGCTAGTCACAACATGTGACCATACTATCACATTGTTGTGGCACAGATATCTGCATCTCCCTTGCAGGATATTTCTCATCTCTCTCCTGAATTCATGAGAGATTTTCTGTGTTGTGCTAGCTTCTCCCAAGGCTCCCTCCTTAACCAAGTATGCATATGCTGCCCATAGTTGAGAGAACACTTTAGATTTCCTCCCATCAAGAGGTGCTCCTGGTAAAGTACCTCCTTGCAAAGAGGTGTCAACTCATAGAGTAGAATGTGGATGTAGGTAGACAGATTTTCCCCTACCTTTATTGCATAGGTCGTCTTGCCTCCTTTGTACTCCCAAGCTTTGAAAGAGAGAAGGGTCCATGCTCTTCATCTTGTGATGCCCTTCCTCCTCTTTTCCTCCTTATATCTTCAAGATCTCATCATTTGAAAATGATGGTACATGCTGCTCATGTGTTATGCCAAGAGCTCTATGTGTGAGACTTTGTGGAGCTCCTTGCAAGTGTGCAAGAGTTTCTTTCCTTGGAGCAATTGCTCCATCCTTCTCTTCATGAGGTGCTTGAGGTGCCATTGTCATGACTACGTTATCTCCTGCCTTCCCTTTCTCTTCTTCAATAACTGAAATTGCCTCATCATCAACAAGAGACCTTAGACCTTGGTCATCTAGTGAAAGAGGAATCTTCATGCTTTCCCTTTGAGAAGAGAGTCCTTCATCCAAAAGATATCTTTCTCTTGGAAAGGCATCAAAAAAACTTACACATTCTTCTATGGTCTTCAGAAATGGAGTTGGATTCATAGACCCTTCCAACTCATGCAAAGGATTTGTCTGATGTGGTTTGATAGCATCAACAGAAGATGTTACACATGGGGCTTCATCAAACCTCTCTATCAATCTTGCAATAAACCTTGCATAAGTAGGTGTATTTGCATTCTTCAAGGAAAAAGACTCAAACAACCACCAAGAATATGCTTTACCTTCAAAATGCAGTGCTGGTACTTTGATGGCTTCAATCTCTAAAACTTGGTATTGTTGCACAAAGTTGTCCAGTTCCTCCACCCAAACCTTGACTAGACATTTAGGTGATCCATCAAAGGTGGATAGATAGAATCTACCCATACCATGTTGCTCCTCCTTTGTGCCTTTGCCCTCCTTGTCTTGCAGAACCCTTGGAACTTCAAGTCATCTCTAAACTCCTTGGATTGAGCTTCATATTCCTCCAAATACTCTCTAAGAGTCTCCTTCTTGGGCACACCTCCTTTCTTCCTCTTCATGAAGAAATCACTACAGAATGTTGAAGCTTTGGTGATATGGCTAAGTGCACAAATCAATTATATGAGGATTTAGAATTTTCCTCATGTATAGATCTTGTAGATTTGATCAGAAGATCTTTCTTCTCTTGAAAATCCCTAGGAATTTCACTGCACTTTCTCTCTTCTTCTTGTACAACCTCCTTGGAGAGGTTCTTGCTGGATCTGAAAAGGGATGAGAGTAAACTCATATTATTCATAGTTCTAACCTTTCTTCTTGCTTGATATCACTTTGGCTTGAAGCCCACAGGCTGAGCCAAAGACCTTGCTCTAATACCACTGTAATATTCCCAAATTGGAACAGCTCAGCAAGCATGCTGAAATAACGCACTTCTGAGAATATTGTGCATAGAAATGATTTTGTAGCTCTTGGATCCCTTATATCAGCTCATATAATATCTAAATCCAAAAGGATATCAAAATTAAATCAAACTAGGTGGGTTAAACAGATCTCCCACAAACTAATCTAGCTGAAAATCACCCAAAGAGAGGGGCTACAACTGTATGCAAAGGATTGCTTCAGAAATAACGAAGATCCACTGAAGCACAATAGGAGGCTGATATGGAGGTTCAGAAATAAGATACATAACAGCAAATTAGAAGTATATTACAGTCCATACATTGTACAAGAGAAAGAATGAGACAATACAGAAGAAATCCTCAGAAATGAGGTGCTACAACCATGAGAAAAGACTACATAACCATGACAGCGTTATTTTTAGGGATGAAGCAACAGTTTATTAATTCTTCAGATCTAGAGCAGATCTGTACATAAAAATTTAGATCTAATATAGATATGTGTACAAGAAATGCTGATCTATACATTCCCCTTGGGGTTTTGCCCAAAACATGAAGCATAGAGAGTAGATCTGAGATCTAAGGTTGCAGATCTGCAGATTGATTTAGAAATTTCTGAATAATAAAATGGTACATTAGATCATATTTGAAACATACATGGATTGGATGGCCAATCCATGGATCACCATAGTGACAAGAATATTCCTAACACCGGAGATCTCTCCTCCAAATTGCAGACAAAACACCCTGCAAATTCTCCTTTGCAAATAATGCAGTCCAGGGAGAGGAAATATGTTGTAGCCTCTGGGAATGATTTTTCCTGATGCCAAGATGTAGATCTAAAGCACAATCAGCAAATGAACTCTTCCAGGAGTTTAAAAGACACACTCACTGAGAAGAGGCATTGCTATCATCTAGATCTGAGCAGATCTTGTTCTCCACTTGCTGCAACTCACAAGGATAGCTCAACCCTCAATAGGAGTAGCGTTGTAGATTTAAGGTGAAGCTTGGCCCAAGCCTGATAGTGGACAAGTTAGAACAATTCTCCTCC
>JAXQQM020059615.1:0-45213 GCA_034641835.2 Pinus albicaulis
GTTGTATTTGCTTTCAATTTTATGTTTATGTTCAATTGCACTGAATAATACAGCCATACTTGTTTTACAAACTCTTCCAAAATATCATTCCTATTGAACGAGATGGGTTGTAGAATTCCATAGACTAGTTGCATGTTAATTTAGTTAGAGCACTCCGGAGGTTGATTGCATTTAGTTCAGCTCTGTCACTACATTTCCAGTTTGATAATGGCATTTTAGTTTAACTCTGTTCACTGTACTTCAAGTAGATTAGAAGCACTCTAGTTCAGTCTTAGTTCATTTTGTTTCAAGAAAAGATTAATGGCATTCTAGTTTAAGTTGTAGTCACTGTCTTTTAAGATTGATAGACCACTTTCTAGCCTAGGTTATCCATTGTATTTCAAGTAGTATTAGTTGTCAAAATTAGTCTCTCGGCCTTCATTATTTACAAACTTACTTTTGTTATGAATCTATATTGATACATCATCACATGAACAGGGGTCAGTAATACCAGTTTAAGGCTTTGATCACTCTACAAATCTTTTACAAACTCACTTATAGCCTTTTTCCCAAGCATCATTTTAGAAAATCTCAAAACTTATGAATAAGGCCTAGAAGTGATAAGTCAAGTTGCAGAATAGGGTAACTTCAAAATCATAGGTTAATCTAGAATATAAACCTTACTGTGTTACAAATAATCATTTTGTAATATTGTGAGTTGATTATTTATTTAGGAGAACTTCATTTACACTTAACTTGTCCATTTCTCAAGCTCTTCCAACACACCTTTAATGAATGAATTGGATAAGTTCAAGCTCATGTTGTGATTTATTTTCTTGCAATGAAGTCATTATCAAGCTTTGCATTTGTTTTTTGTCATCCATAGTTTAGGCTTTGTTCTGTTTTAAATAACCAATAGCTTCTTTTCACCAGCACTTAGTTATTTCCCTTTTCAAACATAAAACCATAAAACCAAAAACATCATAAAACACTAAACACAACGTAGTGAGAAACAAATACCTAGGCACATATAGTGCACCACACTTTAGCAGTTTACTAACCCTGGTTGACAATTAATGAACTCAATTTAGGAACACTAGGTTGAGCACAAACATTTTGGTGCCGTTGCTGGGGAAGTGCAACTGCGTAGCCTTGTTTCTTAACTCCAAAAAACAATGATATGCGTAGAGAGAGAGACTCAAGGGGTAGATTCATAAGAAGCAGAAGCAGAAGTTTGATTCCTAGAACACCACTTGTTTCACCTAGACCAAGAGCCAGTACACCTCCAACTCAGACCCACACTCCATCCTTTACTGATCCTAGACTTCCAGAAGACTTAAGATCAGATATTCCATTAGAAAGACCTTCCACTTCATCCACTGAACTTGTCTTAGGAGAAGATTCAAGGACCCTTGCTAGAGATACAAACTTTTCCACTTCCACAGAAGAATCAACTATGGCAGAAGAAGGGGGAGGAGGAGTCTTTAATGGAGAACACACTTTATTTGGAGGGGGTAGAGGTAGAGGTAGAGGGGAAGGAGGTAGAGGTGCAGAAGGAGAAGGAAGTAGAGGAAGAGGTAGAAGAGAAATGGGAAACTCTTTTGGGTTTCCTATAGTAGATGAAGAAACCAATACAGCTATGAAAAAAATTTCATCCTCTGTCCTTCCAAACTTCTATGGACTTAAAACTGAAGATCCTGAAACCTTCCTATTTGAATTTGAAGTCCTATGTAGAACTTATGACTACTTACAAGATGCTCAAAAACTTAAACTATTTTCTTCAACATTGAAAGGAGCAGCATTGAAGTGGTTTATGAGTTTGATCAACAGTTCTATTAGGACATGGGAAGACATGAAACAAGAATTTCTAGAGAGGTATTTGGATTATTGTATGCCAATCAATCATAAGGAGGAAGTGTTTAAGATGTTACAAAAAGAAGATGAAAACCTAGAAGATTTGTTGGAGAGATTTCATTACAACATCAAAAGAGCAAAAATGGAGAACTTAGATCAAGACACCTTAAAAGCTCTCTTGTTGAAGAAAATTAGGGATGAATGGTTGGATATCCTTAACATGATGGGAAAAGGGGATATATCTGAGCTCACATTACCTGAAATATCTGAGTTATGTATCAACCTTTCAAGAGGGAAATCCAAAACTGTAAAAGGTCCAAGAGACCCTGCTCTTGCAAGGGCAAGTAAGTCTGCTTCTGGGACAGTAAGTAGGGAAGAGATAGGACATATGCTTGATGAATTAAAATCTGACATCTTAGGGAGTCTTAGTGAACAAATAGACACCCTTAAGTTACAAAACAAGCAAAAATCTGAATCTGATGCCTTAGCAATCTTTTGTCCCAAATGTAGAAGGAAGCATGCCTTGAGAGAATGTCCTTTGGATGCAAAAGTTGTAGAGACTTGTGTAATTTGTTCAGAAAAACATGAGACCAAAAGTTGTCCTTCACTTCCTGGTCTTAAAGTTGTCTTTCAAGAGGAAACTCCTACAAATTCCACAGAATCTCTCAATTTTGTCTCTAGAAGGCCTTGGCAAGGACCTCAAACACAAGGATTCCATGATCAAATGTATAACCAACCTCCACCAAATTGGAATTCTTGGCAACAACCTTGGCCCCAATTTCAAAATCAATCTCAAGCTTGGGCACAAGGAGCACAAAATCCCTATGGAAGATACTCTCAGTACTATCAGTATCCACCATCCTATCCACCATACCTACATTTTTCTCCTCAAAGTCCTCAACAAAATCCTCAACAGAATCCTCAAAACCCACAACATCAAAATCAACCACTTCCATTACCATTTCCTCAGAAATCAAATCAGTTGCCTGCTCAACCCATACCAAACCCCAACAATAAAAATCCTCAGAATACATACATGATAGAAGGCCAACAGTTTCCAATCTATTTAATCACTCCTCTAGACCTTAGTGATGTTCAACTTAGGTCTGGAAGAATACTTGAAAAGAGGAAACCTTCTGTGATCATACAAGAACAAGACAACTCTGAGGAAGATTCTTTACGGGAAAATAAAAGTCTTGAAGAAGAGACATCTTTTCAGGACCCAAACATTGAAAAACTAAAACAAAAAGAACCAATAATTTCAACTCCTGTATTAGAGCAGCCATCAACATCCACTTATACACCTCCCTTTCCAGAAAGATTACAAATTGATAGGGGTGTAGAAAAACAAATTATGGTGCCTAATTATGATTTCCTAGATGAGCTGAGAAATGTTTGCATTAAGATTCCATTATTACAAGCTATCAAGGAAATTCCAATTTTAGCAAAGACAATAAAGGATTTGAGCATGAAGAAAACAAGAAAAAGAATAAGAGAGACAAAGAAAATTCAACTGGCAGGAAAAATAGCAGATATCATGATGGGTAAGATTGTTATTCCAAAGTATCTAGACCCAGGAAATCCAGTTGTTAAAATTCACATCAATGGAATTGAGATCCAAAACACACTTATTGATTTAGGAGTAGCAATCAATATCATGAGTAGACAAATCATGGATAAACTGAAACTTCCTAATCTTATTTTTACACCCACATTATTACAATTAGCAGATAGATCTGTGATCAAACCTGATGGGGTAATAGAAGACATTCCAGTGTCCCTAGATTCTTGGGAGTACCCTATGGATTTCATGATTCTAACTCCTAAGAATAATCTAGGAGGGTATCCTATTATATTAGGAAGACCTTGGTTAGCTACAGCTGATGCTTTCATTAGTTGTAGATCCGGTGATATGTACATCTCTGATGGTAGTTCAACTAATAAATTCACTTTGTATCCTCCAGCAAGGACAATTATAGATTTAGATGATACTCAATGGATAGAGGATGAAGAAGACTTACAACCTCTCTTCACAATTTCAGAAATTAGTGAAGATAGTCAAATTATGAATACTTTAGAAAACTTTGAATCCTCTTCGGAATACAAACATGAACAATTTCAAGAAGAATCCAACATTGAGTTTTTGTCATCAAGACAGATGTCTCTTTATTCCATGGATAAATTTGGCAGCTCTATAATTGAGATATTTCCAGGCAAAACTTTAAACATAAACAAGAACCTAGAAAAATCTCAACAAGAAGAGCTAGTCAAGATCTTACAGAGACATTCTTCTACATATGCATGGGAGTACACTGATATGAAAGGGATAAGCCCCAAGAATTGCACTCATCACATCTACATAGAGGAAAATTGTAAACCAATCAGACAACCTCAAAGACGGATGAATCCAAATCTTAGGGAGATTGTTAAAGAAGAATTGCAGAAATTGTTGAATGTCAAATTTATCTATCCTATTTCAGATAGTCAGTGGGTTTCTCCTTTGGTAATTGTGCCAAAGAAAAATGGTAAAAGGAGGGTATGTATTGACTACCAAGAATTAAACAAAGCTACTCTTAAATATCATTTTCCCCTACCTTTCATAGATCAAGTGTTAGATACCTTAGCTGGCAAAAAGTACTTCTCATTTCTAGATGGGTTTAGTGGTTATAATCAAATTCAAGTAGCACTTGAGGATCAAGACAAAACCACATTTACCTGTCCTTGGGGTACCTATGCTTACCGAGTATTTCCATTTAGATTATGCAATGCACCTGCAACATTTCAAAGGGAAGTATTAGGAATCTTTTCGGATCTAATACATGATTGTGTAGAGGTATATATGGATGATTTCACAGTTTATGGAAACACATTTGAAGAAGCCTTAGCAAACTTGGAAAAAGTTTTAAAAATATGTAAAGAAGCAAATCTTTCACTTAGTCATGAGAAGTGTTTTATGATGTTTACTGAAGGAATTGTTTTAGGACATCACATTTCAAGGGATGGGATTAGAGTTGATGAGTCAAAAGTTGAATTCATCTCTAACTTATCTATTCCAAGTTGTCAAAAATATGTTAGGAGTTTTCTAGGATTTACAGGATATTATCGGAGGTTTATAGAAAAATTCACCAAGATAGCATCTCCACTCTTCAAATTACTTACCAAAGACTGTGAATTCAAATGGAATTCTGATTGCCAGTTAGCCTTTGAGACCCCGAAAATAGAAATTTTGAAGCACCTATTTTAAGGGAACCTAACTGGAAGTTACCTTTTCATATTTCAACAGATGCCTCAGATACAGCTCTAGGAGCAGTATTGGGACAAAAAGACCTGATTCCTTATGCCATCTACTATACCAGTAAAAATTTGACTCCTTCATAGTTAAACTATACTGTAACTGAAAAAGAGTTTTTAGTTGTTGTTCATGCCATAAACAAATTCAGACACTATATAATAGGCTATGAAACTTTTGTTCACACTGATCATTCTGCAATTAGATACTTAATGAACAAATCAATTACTAATGGCAGAGTCATAAGATGGTTATTTCTTTTACAAGAATTCAACATTACCATTCTAGATAGACCTGGAAAACAAAACACAGTAGCTGATTTCCTATCTAGACTCCAAAACATCAAATATGACACTCCAGTTGAAGATCAATTTCCCGATGAATATCTTTTTGCAATTTCTACCCAAACTCCTTGGTTTGCTGACATTGCTAATTATTTAGTTTCAGGAAAATTTCCTTCAATAATGAATGCAAGAGATAAAAGAAAAATCATTTATGATAGTGCAAAATATTCATGGGTTGCTAATGAGTTGTACAAGACAGGTCCAGATTTGATCATTAGGAGATGTGTTCGTGAAGATGAGATGCCTGAGATTCTCAAAGCATGTCATGATGAACCTTGTGGCGGACACTTTGCTGATAAGAGGACAACTTATAAGGTCCTTCATTTAGGATACTATTGGCCATCCCTTTTTAAAGATGCTAAAGAGTATGTCAAAAGGTGTGACAGTTGCCAAAGGGTAGGGAAACCTTCTCCTTCAGGTGAGATGCCATTGCAGCCTTAGGTACATATTGAACCTTTTGAAAAATGGGCTTTAGATTTTGTAGGACCTATTAGTCCTCCATCAAGACAAAATAAATATATATTAGTTTGCACTGATTATGTTACCAAATGGGTAGAGGCCAAGCCATTACTTTCTTCTACTGAAGCATCTGTAGTTAATTTTCTTTTGAGGATATTTTTACTCGTTTTGGTGTCCCAAGAGAAATTTTTACAGATCAAGGAGCTCAATTTACATCAAATCTAGTGGAACAAATGATGGAGAGGTACAAAATTAGACACAGAAAATCTACTCCCTATCATCCACAAGCAAATGGTCAAGTGGAATCTACTAATAAGGTCATTGAAGGGATCCTAACGAAGACTGTTCATTTGCATAGAAGAGATTGGGCAGATAGGCTTCCCGAAGCCTTGTGGGCCTATAGAACTACATGGAGGAGCACAACAGGCCATACTCCTTATGAACTTGTTTATGGAAAGCAAGTTTTGTTTCCCATAGAGTTCTAGATTCAAACTTTCAAAATGGCAGTTCAGCTAGGACTTGATTTAACGGAGGCACAAAAGCATAGATTGGAGCAAATTAATGAATTGGATGAGATCAGACAAGATGCAGTTCAGAAAACAAGTCTAGTCCAACAGCAAAGGGCTAGATGGCATGACAAGTACATCAAAGAGAAGAAATTCAAAGAGGGTGACTGGGTTCTCTTGTTTGATTCAAAATTCAAGGATTTTCAAGGTAAATTTCAGACACATTGGCTTGGGCCATATGAAATTGTTGAAATTTTTGATAATGGGGCAGTAAAAATCAGAACTATAGATGAAGAAGAGGTCACTTTTCTTGTGAATGGTCATAGATTGAAGCTGTATCACAAACCACTCTCAAGAGAATAATTTGTCAAGAAGTTCCAGGAAAACAATGATGTGAAGTTAATGAAGAAGAATCTTTCTTCTTCATCAACTTAATTGAATTTTCTGAAGTCATTTTATTGAAAAAAAAAAGTATAAACATGAAAACTAATCACTGATTAGCATGTTTATACAGAAAAGGTAGAGTGAAAATCAGAATCTTTCTGACACTTTAGCTTTTCAAATTTGTTTTTCTGCAAGCAGTTGTTACAAAATCATAAGTGCAGATCCATTTCACTTATGGTCCATTTCATTGCATTCATCCATACTCCATTTCATTCATTCATACACACTTCATTCATTTCACTCCATGTTCCACCTCATTTCCATTCCATATTTTTAAAGTTTGATGTCTTTCTGCAATTGAATAATACATATCATGAATTGCAGACCACTTCTCATACTTCACTCCATTTCATAAGTTGTGATCCATTCCACTCCATTATTCACTTCATTCATATTCCATTACATCATATTTCATCATCCATCTTCACTCATTCCATACAACATTCCACTCATGCTCCAAACCATTCCATTTCATGTTTCAAGTTCTTTACAGGTACATTCTGCAATCAATCAGACATTCTGCAGCCAGTCAGACATTCTGCAGCTAGAGGTCCTGAAGGCACTGTCTAGTAATCACCTGATCTGCAATAAAATGATCCTGCATATCCATGAAAAAAATCAAAATCAAGAAGGTTATGAAGACTCAAAAATTAATGATTTTCAGGAGAGAACAAAGCATATGAAGAACACAAAAAAAAAATCAGAGGAAAGGCAAAGGTAAAAGTTCTGATTATAATGACATATCATGAAAGATTTTAGTATAGTTAAGTTATGAATAATTCAAAAAGTTGTTTTAATTAATTTTGTTGATCATGCCTAACAAACCTCCCACAAAAAATTTGGATAAAACTCCTTCTATTCCACCATTTCAAATCCCATATCCGATCATCATTTAAAAATCTAAACGGTTAAAGTGTTGAAGTGATTGGATTAGTCACGTCACTAGGCCAAAGCATTTAATGATGATTTTGAATTCGTTACAAAATATCTCCGCGGTCTTTTCTTCCGTGATATCCTTCAACTCATATACATCATCCTCACCTCATTATATTCATTCCGCAATCACTCCATATCATTCTTTCCCGTAGCCAATTTTTAACCATTCCGGTCTGTGAAACAGAGGCATCTCTGTAACAACCATTGTCACCGTGAACAGAGGAGCAACAATTTGAAGGTTGGAAAGAGGAGTTATGGGTCTTATAGTGAGGACTGAACCAGTTGGCACTAAGTACTTGGAAGGTTATCCTCAAGTCAGAGAAATGTTACAACAAGCAGGGTGGTTGCAATTCTTTGAAAAATTCAGTGGGTTTCACAAAGAGGTGACCAAAACGTTTGCAAGATCCTTCAACGGAGCTGAGGTCGAGATAGGAGATATCAAATTCACCATTACTAAAGCCTTCATTGCAGAAGCAACCGAATTGCCCAGACAAGGAGAAAGGTGGTTCAAGAATAGAGAATTTCATAACGAAGCATGGAAGCAGATACTCAAGTCACCAGGTATGGATGTCACCATTTTTAAAAAGGGTATCCCTAGCTCTGCACTAAAGAACAAATGGAGGAACATGTTGCTTATCTTGCAAAAATTCATCACTTGTGAAGGAAGATATGGTACTTTCTATGTCTATCATATTCGGTTGATAATGCATTTCCTAGAAGAAGAACTCAATTTGCCCTTTTTCTTGCTTCGTAGTTTAAAGAAAATGGCCTCAAGTGTTCAAAAGAGAATTCAATTTCTGGAAACAACCTTATACCACCATGGTTTAGTCAAAATTTTGATTGAACATCATTTGAGCAAAATGGGAGATAATTGGGAAGATTTCTTAGTGAGAAATCACTTTGAAGAACCCAAGGAACCTCCACCTGAAGACAAACCTACAAAAAGAAGCAGAAAATGGAAAACCTCCAAAACTGAAACTGGTAAAACAATACAAGAAAGAAGTGAAGAAATGATTTCTGAGAAATTGACTCAGATTAAGAAGCATCTTAAGAAAGAGAGGATAATAAGAAAATTTTCCAGAGAGAAAGGAGAAGGGCCATCTCAACCGAGAAGGAGCCACAGACTTAGAGGGATACTAAAGAAAACAAAGGTTAAACAAACTGGAGTCATAAACATAGAGGACGAAGAAACACCTACTAAGGAGGATTTTGATGAAGGAGCTCCTGAAATAGACCCAGCACAACAAGAAATTTACAACTATGTTGAGACATTAGAGAAAAGAGCTTCAGAAGGAAGAGACAGAACTCCTAGTCCACCAAAATCTGCAGTTGATATCCTAAGGAGGGATAAATATGAGTTAGAAATACTCAACAGACATATCAAGAATGAGAATGAAATTTTGAGAGAGCAAGTTAAACTGAAAACTGATATGAATTCAACTCTGTCTTTACAAATGCAAAAGTTACACAAGGCCAGTGAAAAATTGAAGAAGAGAAATAAAAAGTTAACCAGGGCACTCACAAATTTGAGATTCAAGTTAGTCATAAGGAAGCCTAGAAGGCCTTTGACTGCCAGGAAAATCAGAAGAAGAGGGTTGGATGTCCTTGCAGATGTCTCAGAGTTCATGGAATAGTTGCATGAGGACATGCAAGAAGCTAGCAGTGGGGGTATGTTGAGCTCCAAAGATGTTCTTTCTTCCACCACATTCCACTCCATTTCCTTTGTCCATTATTAATCACAGGCTCAAATGATCAGTAGAATTAGTTAAAATTGCTTTAAGAATGAATATCATGACTAACTTTCTATGTTTTTATGATTTTGTCATTGTAGTACTTTTTGAACTAGATCTAGCTACAGAATGCAGACATTCTGTAGCTAGTTGCCGATTCTGCAGCTGTCTTCATGTCTACGCAGGTTCCAGGTGTCATCTCAGAGGAAAACACATATGGTCATATTCCACATCATTCCCTCATCATGTGTTGCTCTCCACGAAGTTTGAACGGAATTCTGTAGGCGGTTATGTACGTGGGAACTCAAACTAGGAGAGAGACTCCTAATAGGACAAGGACAGTCCAGATGTCCTTAATTGTATTACGTGACCACCATCAGAGTCCTAGTTTGGTTTTTATTTGGAAAGACAATTATCCCTAGGTTATCTCAAGACATTTATGTAAATTTGTTACAAATATGGCTCAGGAAACCGAGGGACAAGGTTAGATTTTGTGGTTGATTGCTAGATTTCAGAAGTCCGAAAACACTCATTTTTTTGAAGTAATTTCTCTTTAATGAAAGAAGCATCATTTCCTTGAAAGCGTTGAGTCAATATTGAAGTAGATTTCGTGCTACTCCGGTGGTAGAGGGCCCCTGCTACCTAAGCAGCCTTGTTTATACGGTTTAGATAAGTATTTTAGTCTCGTTTTCATTTCTAGCTTAGGCAAGTTTCTGAAGTTTATGTTCATACTTGTTTACATTAATTATCACAGCTAGACTTACTCTTATAAAATCTTCCAAAATATCATCACGATGAATAAGGCATAGCCGTGGTATTGTAGGTTTTAGTTGCATTTCCTTTCGAATTTTATGATTTATGCTTGTTTACACTAAGTGTCACAGCCGGTCTTACTCTTACAAACTCTTCCAAAACATCGTTAACAATGAATAAGAAACAAATGTTGTGTCTTAGATTCTAGTTGAATTTGCTTTCAATTTTATGTTTATGTTCAATTACACTGAATAATACAACCATAATTTTTTTACAAACTCTTCCAAAATATCATTCCTATTGAACAAGATGGGCTGTAGAATTCCATAGACTAGTTGCATGTTAATTTAGTTAGAGCACTCCGGAGGTTGATTGCATTTAGTTCAGCTCTGTCACTACATTTCCAGTTTGATAATGGAATTTTAGTTTAACTCTATTCACTGTACTTCAAGTAGATTAGAAGCACTCTAGTTCAGTCTCAGTTCATTTTGTTTCAAGAAAATATTAATGGCATTCTAGTTTAAGTTGTAGTCACTGTCTTTTAAGATTGATAGACCACTTTCTAGCCTAGGTTATCCATTGTATTTCAAGTAGTATTAGTTGTCAAAATTAGTCTCTCGGCCTTCATTATTTACAAACTTACTTCTGTTCTGAATCTATATTGATACATCATCACATGAATAGGGGTCAGTAATACCAGTTTAAGGCTTTGATCACTCTGCAAATCTTTTACAAACTCACTTATAGCCTTTTTCCCAAGCATCATTTTAGAAAATCTCAAAACTTATGAATAAGGCCTAAAAGTGATAAGTCAAGTTGCAGAATAGGGTAACTTCAACATCATAGGTTAATCTTTGTAATATTGTGAGTTGATTGTTTATTTAGGAGAACTTCATTTACACTTAACTTGTCCATTTCTCAAGCTCTTCCAACACACCTTTAATGAATGAATTGGATAAGTTCAAGCTCATGTCGTGATTTATTTTCTTGCAATGAAGTCATTATCAAGTTTTGCATTTGTTGTTTGTCATCCATAGTTTAGGATTTGTTCTGTTTTAAATAACCAATAGCTTCTTTTCACCAGCACTTAGTTCTTTCCCTTTTCAAACATAAAACCATAAAACCAAAAACATCATAAAACACTAAACACAACATAGTGAAAAACAAATACCTAGGCACATATAGTGCACCACACTTCAGCAGTTTACTAGCCCTGGTTGACAATTAATGAACTCAATTTAGGAACACTAAGTTGAGCACTCCCTCACACCTCGTTATTATCCCTTTTATATATTCACTTATTTTCTCAAGGAAAATGATCACAACAAGCTCATAAGTTAAGAAGTTGTCAAATTTTAATAATTTCCCTTATTTTGGTGAATTAGTAGAGTCAAATTTTTATTTTCTAACATTGGTTCTATATCATGTAACCCCAATACAAATCTTGTAACTTTGATCATTGGTTGGCACACTCATACACATATAAGGGAAAATCCACCACATGGGTTTTGTTTCTAGGTACCCCAATATTATTTGATGTTGGTAAAATCAACTCCAAAATATACAAGGAAGGCACTGCTCCATGGTCACAACTCTGGTCATCCACAAGCGAAAACAAGGTATCCAATGTGGAAAATGTTAATTGGTTGTACAACTCAAGGCCATTTCCAAGTGGAAATAATATTTTCATGCATCATATTTCATGAAAATACGCCACAATTTACATTTTATCCTTGTTATTAATTATTTGATACTATATTTTGCCATTACACCATGTCATTGTCTATTTTTTAATAAATGGGAATAAATTTATGACATTGTGTTGGTGAGGTAAATCCCCTCTACGGACAGAGGCAATCCCACTAGCCCTAGAGTGGGTCTAGCCACAAACAAGACACGCTATGACATCAATTCCTAGTTAACGAATGGACGGAGACTCGATAGATAACTTACTGTATATCCTGTGTTGTTGTTGTCGCCGGAAGAGTGGTTGCCTCTCACTCCTATTCTGACAGATCACGATCCTCTCGTTCTCACGCTCGGATACCTTCACACACACAAGAAACAAAGACGATCTACAACATACTATTTCACATCTGTAACTATCATTCAGTCGAAGAAGACTAAATCAATGCATCAATAAACACAACACAAGGATGGAACCAATACCATAGTTGAGTATATTAATGAAAGGAAGGAAGAGTACAACCAATCTTCGGCGTTGCAGTCTCCTCCAATAGGGTTCCAGCAGAGTGCGTCTCACAAATCTCATCGGGAATTCAGATGGGGCTCTCTCTACGGAATTATCCTTGGTTCTACCTTCTCGATAGCGATTACTCAGCTATAGTATCTCTTCTCCAAGTTCAGCTTCTTGGCTATATGTTCAGCTAGCTTTCATAAAGGGAGAAGGCATGTTTATATAGAGGGAGAGGGAGAGGTTAGGATCCCTATAATCATGGAAGGGAGACCTATATTCTAGGAGTGTTCCATGGGAGGACGAAACCACTACCTAAAGAGGGATATCCGTGGCTCATCGAGTTAACCACTTCCTATGACTCATCCCTGAGGTGGTTAAAGGAAAATTTCGCCTCTAATTTGTTAAAAAACATTCCCAAAAAGGCTGGTGTGGGCAGAACAAATAGACAGTGCGCCAACTGGCATGGCCTCTAGTGTACATCCTCCACACTGGCGTGAGGGGTGAACTGGCTACCTGTACCAATGCCAAAACATAGGTTTTTATGGGCTTTCTAAGGAAATGTTCAACAGGAGAAATGATGTCCTTATGCAAAAGGATGCAAAGAAGGTGTTTGCAGAGTATGAAACTACTCACAGGTCACGGGAAAGACCCTCCAATATGCAGGGCAAGGGATTGCAAGGACAGTGAAAAAATGATGTGTAACAGATGCCCCCTAAAGCATGAGGTCCGAGAGAGAGGGAGGGATGAAATGATTTATGAGAACGCGTTCGACCCAAACACTGCTGGCGGAAAACCTACAAGTACGAATACAACTGATACATCTAATACATGACATGTGGCATGGGCGCAACCATCCATAATAGAGTACATAAACATGAGATCCAAGGTATGGACACAGCCATCCATCAGTAGGGATCAAAAAATAAGCTCAGGTATGGTCACAGCCATCCAATCAGAAGAGTCATATAATAATTCATAGTAATCCACAAAGAAGCCACAGCCTAGATTTCATCAGACAAAACCCAAGGTCTTGCGCTCCATCTCGACCCGAACAAAGTAAAAATTTGAGCATGCAAATATGTGAGCTGAAGTCGAACATGCAAGAACATCATCTGATTACCAGCCAATGATGAAAGTTGTTAACAGATGCGAGAGAAACCACCAATAATGACAATATCTCTCAAGGTACATGTTGGGGTTCCCATGTTTTGGCCAGGTTGACAGAGACCAAAAGATGAGACAACATAGAACCACTTTCGGACCTTAGGATCTAGCCCTCCTAGGTCCAGAGAGGGATCTCTCTATGATTATCAAAGGATATATGTCTTTGAAGTTCTCAATTGTGATTTTAGGCTAGTTATAGGCTCAAGGTTGTTTGTTTGATTGTTTGAGTTTGGTTGTTGAGAATCAGGAAGGAAGGTTTCACCATAAGACAAGGATGAGTAAAGAAGGAAGCTAGGCAAGAATAGATAACTCAGGGAACATCAAGGCCATTGGGCAATGGAGTCAAGAAAGGATTTACTTATGTTCAATGGGTAAGCTTCAATTGGGCTAGTCATTTAGAGCATTTGGATCTCAAAGACTGATTGGTGGGATGGAACACTAAGGGATGAGAATGAAGGATGGAAAACCATCCGATTCCGTCTATAGATCAGGCTGGAGGTCATTTAACTCCAGGCCTGCTTGGACAAAACCATAGGCAACACAAGGGGTCTTGAAAAGGTTTGTATTGGAAGGGCAGGTTATGAAGAGGCAGCGACAGGCTTTACACCTCCCAATGTTCCTAACCTCTTTCAATGAAATCTTATCAAAGACATCCGAACACTGATTCTATCAACTTGCACATCAGAGAGCGGGAAATAATCATCCACTACACTGGTTTAGTCAATTAAAAACAATATTCAGACACACATATGAGCAGAAAACATTAAAGACTGAGAGAGCTGGGATATAAGGTACCTAACAAGGGTAAATCTTATATCATGCATTCAGATGTCAGTCAGAAGAACATGAAATGAAATGGAAGTAAACACAGAGATAAGAAAAACATCACCAACTGCTGTAGATCAGGATCCAATGAAAACTGCTTATCATGTTAAACACAACACCAATCAGGTACATCACTGCCCAAAGCTCTTACATTCAGCCTGAATACATCATATTTCTCAGCCTATCATACAACTGTTACACAGGAAACTTGGCTCGGGACAAAAATGCTTGCAATTCACTGATAATCCAACAACAACCCTTACAATGATATCCCTCTGTGATTTATATCAGAAGAGACACAGAGGACCGACTGAGGAGGTAGGTGAATCTTTAAATGTTACATTTAAGCACAACAATGAATGCAGGGCCGAGGCCCATTCTGCTTGATACACTGTATATCTAATCATTGTCACCTTCCTCGTGAAAGAAAGATCTGCTCCGGATACGATTTTACCTTTGGGCTGTAGTACCTCAGGTGATTTGAACAAAATGAAAGAACTTGCTGGGAGGTCTGCCTCATGGATGTTAGATTGCTTTGAACTATAGCTGGGATGGAAAACTCCTTCAGGGACACGGCGCATAATAAATACTGTATGGGAGACCTGTCCTTTATGGAAAAACATTCTGCTGATAAGAAAACCTTGATATTACCTCTTATTGATGTTCAGGATCTCCAGAATCGATCCTCGGGGTCTTCAAAATGATGCTTTTGCCTCTTTAAACCTCTGTTTCAGGGCTCAAGATCTTCGTTGACGCGCATTAGTCCCTCTGCTCTGTACTGAAAATCCTTGCTGCTTCATTACTGCCTCTGTCAAGTTAGCTCGATCTTTTAATGGCGCCGGAAGGATTTTCGGCGTTTGAACTCTGCTCTCCATTAATGTGAGTCCTGACGGCCCCATTCCTTGACTTTCCTGATGGTACTGGCTCATTAGAGTTGATCCTGACTGCGCCGCTCGCCATTGAGGTAGTACATTGAATAGCGGCGGTCCTCTTCCTCTAGAAACTCTGCAACATAGCAAAACTCATGAAGAAAACAGTAGACGGAGCGATGGGTGCAGGGTGGACGAAATGGTAGTGCGGCGGTGGTGGAAACAATGCTTTTGTGTAAAAGAACGATGAAAATGCAGTGGAGTGGTGGAATGCACGGATAATAGGGTTTGGTATGATCATGCAGCGCAGACCGTTGGATTCAGGCCTGGAGATGGAGATCAACGGTGGAGATTGATCTGCGGGCTGACTTATGGACATGGCGGAATACATATGAAACTTTAGACTTTGGCGAAAATGTATGGAAATTCAAACAAATGCAACGAAATGTATGTAAGAAGTGGGACCCAGCGGAGGCGGAGGGCGATTAAATCTGAGCCGTCAGATCCGGGAGGAGACGGACGGCGGGAATGCAATCGAAGGAGATGCAATCGGAAGGGCTGCAATCGGAAGGGCACAAAAATGAGACACTCACAAACTTTCGATTGCGATCGACAGGTGAGAGCAATAGCCGTTGGATCATCTGGGTGGATCAACGGTGCGGAATGCACCGCGGGACTTATCGAAATAAAACAATCGCATCGGGTTTTTAGAGTATTACAAAGGAAATGCACCCGCCGGTTGTTTCGATTACGATTGGCCCCCAAGGCTTAAGCGCTTGGTCTTGGGTGACGGGCATATGTGGGGAAGTGGTTAAGGGGCCAGCGGAAAAAGGGGCTAGTGCTTATAGCATGGTCGGAAAGTGGGTTTTTTGCCCATTTTAATGGGTTTAAGGGATTTTAAAGGGAAACGATAAGGGGAGAAAGGGAAAAAAAATTAAACAAAGGGTAAGAGGGGGAAAATAAAGGGGATTTTAGGGGGATTTGAGGGGTAAAAGGGGAAATAGAAGGGGAGCCAAGGGGGAATAAAAGAGGCTAAATGAGGGCAACATAAGGGGAATTTGGACAAAGGGAAAGAAAGGGGGGAATTGATGTATGTTACAGGGGTAAAGGAAGGAATGACAGGCCCTTTTTTTAGTAGTTTACTAGTAGAGGGGGATTTGTATTAGGCAGAGCAATTGAGAGACTTCAAGGAGGACGGATTTTCAGGGGAAAGGCATTCCTTGAAGACTCAACAATGATTTATCCCCCTATTTGCTTGTCAAAAAATTTTCATATGGGGGCTAATAAGAGAAGATAAAAGGTACAATCCACTAATGTGAACAAAGGATCTCGACGTCGATCAAACAAGATAGAGTCAGTCGATGGAAGGCCAATGATGTGAACCTTGCGTCAAATGCAAATAACCTGCCATTGAGGCATGCAGGCTCCAAGGTACCTGAAGGGATTCTCTAGATCAACTTCCTGGATAATGAGCTAGAGTCAAAACGAAGTGATCTTTATCAAAGGCAGACCATAATGTTTCCCACATCATCGACACGAGACAGAGGAATATGATGTTTGTGAATCAAGACCAACAGAGAATTAGAGGGAGGTTGAAAACTTCAAAGGCAAACTTCTCTTGAACATATCGGTGGCACGACACTAGATTTGGCAGTATTTGACATCAAGGGATATGAGGTCATGGTGACGTGGCAAAGAGGAGAGGAGTGATCAAAAGATATTACCCAAACCCATGGAGGCAAACAAATAATGAGATGATATGTCCCCAACCCGACACGAATGCAGACAAGTGCCATGTTCAAGAGCGACATACTGCCAACACGACTACAATCTGGTTCCATTTTTCCCCACCATTTATGGCGAGTGCCCCAATTATTTTTGAAAACAAGCTTGAAGGGGATAGAATATGCTTGTGATGTAAGTTTGTCCTTCGGAAAAATCCAACCTAGTACATTTTACGAGCCCTAGGAAGGAGGAACTCGAGTAACGTCATGACGACGGAGTCCGATGTCATCAGTTTTAACGAGTCTGACAAAGGGAGAACTCAACATCTTTTCATATTTAGATAGTCTGAAAATAAAGCGGAAAAGAAAACTCCAGCAGTCCCTTTTCGTAGGTAGTCTCACAAATCCGAAAAGGTAGAAAACTGTTTGAGAGAACCTCTTAGTCGTGATCGGCTAAGTTATTCCTTTTTCGTAAATAATCTATCCCAACCCGAAAAAGGGGTAAACGTATACTGGGTAGATATCGTTTTGCAGCCAATTTTAACAAGTTCAAAACAACAAGCGACTTAGCGATCTTTTCAGTTTTAGAGAGTCAGAAAAGAGCTGAAAGATGACTCCAGTAGTGAATTTTTCGTGTTTTTACCGAGTCTGAAAAAGTATAAAATACAACTCGTTCCTTCATCATAACCATGCAAAAACATGTCGCTACACAAAAAGACGCGTGTAAAACGTATTCCTCGAAAATAATATGAAAATATATCGACAAATATGTTCTAAAACCTATTTTATGATTTAAAAATGTTATAAAATACTATAAGTGGTAAATAATATTTACTTTTCACTTTTACCTCTTTGCAGAGCAACAGTGACCCGTTTCCCTTGCGATCTCGTGGAGAAGATTGTGAACAATCCAAAGAACCAATCCGAATTCCGTCTGTTTCAGGTAAGATTTGACACCATTTGCCATCTTTTAAACTAAATTTTATTGCATTTGATTGTCATTTTGGATCCCTTAGGGGAGGATTTGTAAAAATTAGGGCATCGTGGTTGGCGCGGGTTTCGAGCACAAACCCGTGCCAATCGACCCTTTTTTACACAGGGGTCACGCTAGGTGGCGCGAATGTTAGCAAAATAGTTGCGTGAATCGTTCAACTCAAAATCCGCTTTAATTTCAAGAAAATGCAACCATGTGATTACAAATTTTAATGCCCAATGGGGACTTACAATGTTTATATGAACAATTCATGCAGGTACAAAGCAAAAAAGATGGTAATTTAGTGGAAAGAAAGGTAACACAGTGAGGAGGATGAATAGGCCATGGAAAATGAACAATGCATGAATTCCCTCATAAATTGTGGGCTCAAGAAGTTCTTCCTGACACCGTGTCTCCAGGCTCAGTCCGAATTTCTTCAATATTTAATAAGAATTTGGGACAAAGATCAGGAAAAGTTTGTACTTCGGGATTAGGATCTTGAAATTGAAGTTTCTGATGTGTATTTCATCACTGGGTTTTCGTGTAGGGGTGCAGTCCCTATTTTTACTGGTACCCGGCCTTTCGGGGAAAGCATGGAAATGGTAATTAACAGGGTGTGCTGAGGGGTATGAAAAGGAACAGGGAGCGGAAAAGTGTAAATCCAAACCATCCCTGATTTGGCACTAAGAGTAGTGTTGCACACTATCATGCGGGCTGCGAGATCGCAAGCACCGCATGAGGCCACGAAGACCCAGTTTCTTCTTACCTCAGAGTGTATGAACCCGACTCTCTTCAACTGGGTCAAGGCTGTGACTTTCAACATCAAGCAACAACTCACTAACTACAAGAAGACCAAACTAAAGCAGTTTGGGTATGGATCGATTCTGGTATCGTTCTTCTTCGAACGATTACCCATATTCCAACGTCAGGAGGTTATTGTCCCGATGGCGCCACCCAGTGAGCCACGGATGGCCCGATGGGCTGCACTGATGCCTAGAGCAGGGGGTGGCCAATAGATGTCCTGGAGGCCAGATTTTTTTGATTGGCTCCAATGACAACTGATTTTCGTGGAGGATTGGCCCTACGTCGGCACAGACTTCATTGGAGACCAAGACCTCCCGCTCCCGGAGGGAGAGGATTGGGAAGAGGAACTAAGTAAGACTCATTTTTTATTTTCATGAGTTTATGATTTTTGGTATATATGCATGTTCTGACAGTTATTCTTATATGTATGCAGATGTTGGCCCAGAGCATCCTGCAGGTATGTCGCCAATAGCGAGGCGAGTTCCTCGCCATTTCTATCCTCATGGTAAGGGTGGAGAGGAGAAGTTAGTGCAGAACCTAGAGGGAATCGCCCGTGGGGTCCCAGACTATGCTCGCTTGGATGATGTGCCTCGGGCCTATCAGAGGCACACTGTAGGAGTGTCGAGTTGTGTCCACTACTTGCTGAGGTGGTTGGTATGGGCGGTGACGTGCTATCATGAGCACCACGCCGATTAGGCACTTAGGTTTTATTTCCGCACATTTTTTAGAGACATATTGTCTCATAATGTAACTAAAACATAAATATATTATTTTTTGGGTTTTATGATGCACACAATTGTAAACATATAATATATATATATATACATCTATTTTCCTACACAGATCTTTGTACATGTGACGATGCTTGTTACAAATTATGCAAATGCCTAATACAATGTTTAGCTAATGTATCAGTTAAATAATCTGCATAATAAGTAATGATTCAAGAAACAGGGAAAAATGTTCACAAAGGGTATAAAATCAAAATATTTCATTTTTATGCAAGCATGAAAACAAAAGTAAACTATGCTTGACATTGGTTTCATGTTGACACAAGCTTGAAACAAAAGTAAACTATGCTTGAGATTGGTTTCATGTTGACACAAGCTTGAAACAAAAGTAAACTATGTTTTAAAAAAGACGGGCATGCCCCCCAGCATGGTGACTCAATTCGAGGTGTACATGCCCCCCAAGCTTCAATCCATGCACCTGAGTAAACAGATGGAGGGAGTGAAGGTTCAGCTACGAGATCAAGAGAAAGACTCGACTGGGATTTTACGAGATCTGATCAAAGACTCGAATTGAACAGGAAAGTGTTTCATTGTTTTAATGAGGTTGACACATTAAAAGAACTATCCTCGTAACACCTTGTTTCATTTTTTAAGGAGCTTGACACAAGAAAATGGACTCTGCTCTGTGGACCTTGTTTCATTTTTTAAGGAGCTTGACACAAGAAAAACGAACTCTACTCCGACAACCTTTTATCATGTCGAATAAAAATTCATGGACTCCAAGAGGTTTGCATCTGATGGGAGAACAACATCTTGGAAATCAGGACCCAATTCCCCTAGCACGCGATGCACAATAGCACTATCACTGAATGTGGGCACGGGACAGGTAGCCACATAATTAACCTGTGGAAATGATAAAACCGGCGAATAAAGATCTGGAAGGGACGATGATAGACCAGATTCCATGTCAGGACCAATGAATGAAAGCTTATCAATGGTCACAATCTGACCTTTGTGTGGAAAATATCACATGAAAGAGGGAGGAGACAACTGCCCCCATGACATAAATATAGTCGCGCCCCAAGAGAAAATTGAAATATAAGGGGTCAGAAACAACCATTACATCTATATGGATGGTTTTCCTTCCCAAAGTAATAGGAAATTTGGGAAGGATCCCTAACGGTTGACCGGTTCCTCTGTTAAAAGCCAATAGATTCTGGGTAACAGGCATAAGCAGTGGAGAACCAAAATCTTGCCAAGTAGTGGAAGACAAAATACTAACAGATGCGCCTTCATCTATAATGGTGTTGGGTACTACCACATCAAAGGTCTGTATGATCTCAAAAGGCACATAAGACGGAAGGTGGTATCCGGTGAATCGACTCCAATCAAAGGAAGCAACAAGACTACTTAGAGGGGATACCTTCGAACTGAGATGGTTTTCCCCCGGTGTTACCGGAGCAAGAGGAGAATTCTCCTGGACTTCCATCACGGGAGTAGGAGGAGCAACTTCTTGGACTACAGGGATGGAAGAATCTTTCTCCAAGTCCAAATAATCTGAAGAAACAAGAAGAACATGGGGGGGAAACGATCCAATCTCAACGAAAAAGACCTGATGAACCACATATGGGGTTAGATCAGCTGATTCCTCGATCATTGTTTGGTCGAGAACAGACTCCTGAATTTGAATATCTGGGGGAGCGGGATCGAGCAAGGATGACGCTTGACCGATCGTGGAATCGACTAGCGGAGGACTCAAAGAAAGCTTCTGATAACCAGCCAGAAGGCAGGGTGCAGAAACAGTGGAGTTTTCCAACACTCCCTTGGCTTCATCCATGTACAGACAAAGGTGAATGGGGTGATGCCCTTCACACAACTTACAGGGATTGGTAATATTGCCCTGTTTTTTATGAGTCTTATCGGAGATAGTCGAAGATGTGTTATCAATATGACTTCCAGAAGCCAAAAGAAACGATGGATGGCTGTCAAACCATGCATCAAGTACCTTAGGAATGCCAGGGTAGTCTTGAAGCAGATGGTTACCTTTGTAGAGCATGCAAGGGAATTTTAATTTCCGTGGAAGCTTGGATGGTTTTGCAATGGACGGTTTATTAGGCGCAATAGCTGCAGTATTAGCCTCTCGCTTATCTGACTTCTTCTTATTTTTCTTCTTCTTCTTCTTCTTAGCCACTTGATTACTGGAATCTAGACTTTCACCAACAAAGTAGAAGAGGAGGACGAAGAAATAGGCGAAGAAGGGGAGAGGTCCACCTTAGAAGCAACATGATGTTGTTCTGGTGGAGGAGATGTTTGTATGGTGGATGGAACACTCGGGACCACCGAGGTTTAAAATAACCATACAGGTAACCCAACAGTTAACCCAGGCAGGGACAACGTTGCCATATAAGGAGCACCAACATTCTCAAAAGCAGGAAAAGGACCAGGATTCCCTTCAGAAGGGATTCCTGGGTTAGTGAACTCTAAAAATGCCATCAGAAACAACTTTAAAACAACCCTAAGGAAACTAACTTTAACTAGAAATATTTCATGGGCAGTTAATTTTTTAAGACATTGAAACAAAACTCTGTCGTTTCATGTTTTAAGAGTCAAGAAACAGGAAAAAGGTGACTCTATCACTTTCAGGTTGAAACGAGCATGAAAGGACAAGTGCTCGATGATCTTTTAAAATTTATGGAGTCAGTAAAGATCGAAAATGACTACTCAGGTAGTCTAGGTAAAGGGGTGTACTAGGTTCCCGTGAACTTCCATAGACACCTTGGTTATCAAATGAAAGAAGAATCAACCAAGGACTTGATGTACGTGCAGGTAGTCTCCCCAAATTCTGTGTTTTGTGTATCACGGTTACAAGGCAGCAGACTCGGCTTCCTACGGATAAAAGGATTGCAACCTAGAGGGGTCTCCCTTTATATACTCGGCGGTATGGGGAGCACAAGTCCATACTAGCGCTGTCTGAAGCTATATGGCAAGCGACAGCTGCTAGTTTTAAAGACGTCGGAACATGTCTCTAACTTAGACCACTAAATATTTCATTTAGTTTCAATGTTTCCTTAGGTTAATTGAATAAATTTTAAGTTGATCTTGTATTTATGTTTCAATTCCAAGGTCCTACCGAATGTTGTATCTCACAAATCCCTGAATGCAAGCTACATTCCATAAAATACCATTTCGTTCGATGAAAAGCTATCTACGAGAAAGTTAGGGGTTTTCAAGTGATAGCGAACAATGAGAACACATAGAAGCTTCCACTACAAAACCTAATGCAAGCTAATGAGAACAAGAAATATTTCCTATAATGCCCAATGCTAGTAATGCGAAATATTTTCCAATTCCTCAATGCAAACAAGAATGCAAGCACAAAATTTATTTTTTTATTTTTCAATGTAATAGAGCAAAAAGTGCACTAAATGAAATGAAAAACGAATCTTCACACTAGTTCAAGAATGCCAATGCAAGAGTCGAGGCGAAACAATTCAATCAACTCACAAGCAAACAAAAAAAAGACTCAAACCAATGTCACAATCTCTCAAATCGAAGAAAGATGTCGAAACGGACCCATACAAGAAATGTGAGCTATGCTTGGAGTGACCAGAAGAAAAAATGAATGAAAGAGGCAAGACTCACTCAAGACTCATTCCACCAAATGAAATCACTGAAAACAGATCCAGGGAGCTTAATGCAATCAAGAGAATAACGAAGGTGACCGCGAAACAAAAGACCCAAACTCCTACAGAAGGCTCATCATGCCAAAGCACTAGAAAACCCTGTAGAAAACCCTGAGGCCATGATGTTGAAAGAAATGGACAAACAACCGAAGGAAGGAGGCCATTCACAATCACAAACAATCCCAACACATTCAAAACAAGCCAAGAAAACATCCAAAGACACCAGTATGGACCAAAAACTCCAAAACAGGGAAAACCCTAGCACCTACAAGAAATGGCGTGACTGTCTGGCTGTAATCCATGCCAGACAGGGGATGGTGTGGGTGATGAACTAGCAACAAGCACCAGCGGGCGCGACTGTCAGACTGGAAACCGCGCCAATCAAGCCAACCTTAGAAAAATGAAAATTTTGGAAAAAAGAGGTCAGATCTGATCCTCTGGGGCTGAACAAGGGTATAATACTTAGCAAAACAACCAGAAAAGGAAAGCTAAGCAAGCAAATACCAAGAATAATACCTAATGGATGAAATACAAACTCGCATTTTTCTCCAACAGAGTCGCCAATTTTTTGGTGAGGTAAATCCTCTATGAGGATAGAGGCGATCCCACTAGCCCTAGAGTGGGTCTAGCCACAAACAAGACACGCTATGACATCAATTCCTAGTTAACGAATGGACAAAGACTCGATAGATAACTTACCGTATATCCTGTGTTGTTTTTGTCGTCGAAATATTGGCTGCCTCTCACTCTTGGTCTGATAGATCACGATCTGCTCGTTCTCACACTCGGATACCTGCACATACACAAGAAACAAAGACGATCTACAACATACTATCTCGCATCTATAACTATCAGTCAGTCGAAGAAGACTAAATCAGTGCATCAATAAACACAACACAAAGATGGAACCAATACCATAGTTGAGTATATTAATGAAAGGAAGGAAGAGTACAACCAAGCTTCGACGTTGTGATCTCCTCCAACAGGGTTCCAACGGAGTGCGTCTCACAAAGATTGTCGGGAATTCGGACGAGACTCTCTCTATGGAATTCTCCTTGGTTCAACCTTCTTGATAGCGATTACTCAGCTATAGTATCTCGTCTCCAAGTTCAGCTTCTTAGCTATATGTTCAGCTAAATTTCATAAAGGGAGAAGGCCTATTTATATAGAGGGAGAGGGAGAGGTTAGGATCCCTATAATCATGGAAGGGAGACCTATCTTCTAGGAGTGTTCCATGGGAGGAGGAAACCACTACCTAAAGAGGGAGATTCGTGGCTCATCAAGTTAACCACTTCCTGTGACTCATCCCTGAGGTGGTTAAAGTTAAATTCCACCTCTAATTTGTTAAAAAACATTCCCAAAAAGGTTGGTGTGAGCACAACAAAGAGACAGTGCGCCAGCTAGCGCGGCCTCCAGTGTACATCCTCCACACTAGTGCGAGGGGTGAACTGGCTACCCACGCCAATGCCAAAACATAGGTTTTTATGGGCTTTCTGAGGAAATGTTCAACAGGAGAAATGATTTCCTTATGCAGAAGGATGAAAAGAAGGTGTTTGCAGAGTATGACATTGCTCACAGGTCACGGGAAAGACCCTCCAATATGAAGGGCGAGGGATTGTAGGGATGGTGACAAAATGTTGTGTAACACATGGTAGGAGAAGTAGTGCTTCAGAGAATAAGTGATAGGAGAGACAAATCTGACATACTTGGTAGATAATCATGTATATATCAACAAATTTTATTCTATGATACAATTTTTAGGTTGCACCAGAACTATATGATAATCATGGAATGTATTTTATTCAAAAGATACACGGATTAATAAAATATGTATGAATGTGTTCACCTTCCAAGGTCTCTTGGGATCTCTATGATGGTTAATATTCCTTACAATAACCCTACTGTATTAAGTATCTAATAAATATCAATTGGTATCTATCTTATATTTTTCTACAAAATCACATAGAATAACATGTGTTTAGTTGGTAAATGAGGATATAAGGATTTTATCAATATTTGTAGGAGTTTTAACTTGAGAAAAACAATTAAAACCCGTGTCTAAATGCTATAAAAATAACATTCATTGGTGAACAATATATAACTAATAAATAATAACTTGTGGGATGATTTGAATAGAAATAAATAAACTATTGTATTAGCTAAAGTTGAAGATTGTATTCTTTTATTTTTTAATTGTATAAAAGAAGGATGAAGATCAAATTCCTCTTAGATGATTACATTTTCATTATTACCCTCTCAATTATTTTTCTCACCTTAACCTTAATTAAATAATTATTCATGTAATTGAAAATAAGTTAGCATGTATCCATGTTACCTACCATGCAAAAGAGGGATTCAGATCTATCCATCTTGATCCATGATAAGTTTATAGTTAAAATGAAATTGTACTAATACTAACATCCACTATTTTTTTAACCAAAACATAAATATTTATTTTGATGAGAAAATATATGTTTGGAGACACAACCATATAACAAAACTATGAAAATATAGTCTTTATCTCCTTAAACTAGAAGAAGAGATTGGTCATTCAACCATCCATATCCAAAAATACACATTTACTTCCTAGAAAATTCTAGTAAATTTTGAAGTACAATGTCTCCAAAAAAACCCTAAGAGTTTAATACATTTAAATTGCATTCTAATTATCAAAGGTGTAAGGACGAGAAATAGTGCCTTGATCATATTCTTCAAAAGAAATAACATTTAAATTTTGGACACACCACATAGCTAGAGAATAAGAGTGTGTCAGGGAGGAACCACCCTCATGGATCTCTCCTAAAGAAAGTTGGAGATCCAACAATTGTTGTTGAATAAATTCCATCTCATCGTCAATGGCTTGCATTTTAACCCTATTTCCCACCAACAATTCCATAACCATAGATAACGAATATGCAATTTGATTATGTTGGATTTGAAGATAAAGTATGTCCTACTACAATTTAACAAAGTACTCTTTCCAATATGATTCGCCATGTTGTAGAACGACAAATAAAAATAAAAAATTAATGGCAGTATAAACCACCGCACCACATACCAATTCAAAAATTTCCATATGAAAACCCAACTAAGACTACCCCTCAAAAAGGGCTTGAAAATAGCTTGAATACACCATCGAATATACTATAGGAGGGAAGGGCACGCCACACTTGAAAAAACAAAGGAGTTGGTTGTGGTATTAACAAACCCTCCCACACTTTATTTTTATTATCAATGAAACGAGTAATTTATTTATATTTAATTAATTTGGTTTGAAGGCTAGTACCTTTTATATATGATGCATAATATTCCACTACTAAGTTCAAACGGAAACTGTAAGAATCCTTGAAACTTCAACAGTCTAATTGCATATGCCTATTCTGATATAAATATTCTTATATATACACCAGAAGACCCCTAATATTATTGCATACTTACATGACATAGATAAAAACTAAGAGGAAAAGGAAACAAAAAGCTCAGTTCAAAACAAAAGCACAGATTGGTCAATTTATTGTTAACACCATAGCAACAAAGAAGGAAGTGGAAATTCTACTCAAGCATTTCAAATCAAGCTTTAGTTGACCTTATGATCCCATGGGAATGATTTCAAAGTTAAGATCTAAACAAAAGTCAGTAGCTTATGTACATTTAGAAAATCCAGAAGTTGAGCAGTTTGCAAATAGAGAAGAATGGGAAGAAAACACACTCCAAGAAACTAAAGAACATACCTCCAGTAAGAAAACATTGGAAACTCCAAGATTAAAGGAAAAATAATTGAAAATACCAAGATAAAGTGTTTGACCTACAAGTTTATGAATTAAGGTTGTTGGTTTCAAATTTTTCAAAAGGAGGAAGTCAATGAATACAGAAGAGGAGTCATCAGAAGGTAGAAATTCAAAAGAACACACTACACTAGTATTATCATGTGAACCTATATTCTCTTTACATCAAGGTGAAGAAACAACAATTGTTTCTCATGTTTCTCCATCTTCATGAAAACAAAGTATATTTTCTATATTTAGAGAGATGAAGAAAAATAATGAGGCATTTGAAACTTAAACTTACACTGATATTTGGAAGCAATATCGACTACTCAACACAGAATTTTATCTACCCTAGACCCTGATAATGGGAAATTTCAGTTGTCATTCCTTGAGCCAAAAGTTTTTGTTCCTAAAATTGAATATGATTATAAAACTTCCATTCTTTTGATACCAAGAAGATACACCCAATAGATCAGATTGATCTCCATAAACAAGTAGGTGATATGTTTTATTACACATTGACAAGTTCAGTTATGGCAGCTTCTAAATTGCAAGCATCTTTAAGTCATATTCATTCATAGCTAAAGTTAGAAAGAATGTATTCCTTAGCCAAGGATACCAGGATAAAAGGGTTGGAAGATATAGTGATAAAGCTAGGATTGGATCCTAATGATGTCAACGTTGTTGAATAAATAAATAAGAGAAGAAATGTATATATACAAACGTTGAGAAAGTAGCTAAACTTTCCTACAATAGAGCATCCACAAACTAAAAACGTAGGACATCTTGAGACAAAGAAATAAAATGTGTTGAATATGATTGTGGAGCAAAACATCCAAATACAAAAAATGGAGGTTGATATGGAAAGTGTGTTAAAAGAAAAAGAACAGCATACAAGTGCAGGAACCTCTACAGTACAAACAAATATAGTCAGTGAGGAAGCCACAGAAAAATGATCAAAGGCCATGGGAGATGTATCCCTTGGAAATGTTGAAATAGAAAAATTAAAAGCAGTACTACAGAGGATGGAAGAGAATAAAATCAAATCAAATAAAGCATACATATCTGAAGTATAGAAAAATTTCAAGCTAACCAAACAAATTGAAAAGTATGAAGATGAATCATTCACAGCACAGACGTTATCTGAAGCAAAGAAAAATTTCTAGGTTGATATCAATTCAACCATGTTAGAGCTTTGGACATATATAGAGATTATATTTGAATAAGAAGAAATGGTAAAAAGAGAAAATTCAAACATAGCATAAATAAAAAAAGACTTGTATCATGAACCAAGAGAGGCAACCAGGATCATCAAAGTGTTGAATTCAAATACCAAGGATGAATTGGAAGACTTAGGAATTGAAGATAGGACTGAAACAGTCCTTGACGTCAAAAAAAAATTTACTAAAACAAATTTAAAATTGAAATTAGAAAATAAATGTCAAAACATAGAAGTCCAGATAGAGAAATTCCACAAGAAATTTACCATCCTACAGCAAAAGGGACTTCCACCTCTAAGAGATTATAGTGGCCAATTGACTCCACTAGCAAATTACCAACATAGATTACATGAAATAGTAGGAGAAAGATCAAAGTTGCTAAAATAAAAGTAATCATAAGTGGTCAATATTTTATTGAAGGCCTAGAATATGATTTATTTATCCAACATGAAATTCAGAATTTATTTATTACAATGCCAACTTTTGAAAAATACATAGAGGTGGATGAAGCATATAGGAAAGCGATTAAATTATCAATTCTAGATGATAAAATTGTTGGAAATACTGAGAGGGGGGTGAATCAGTATTTCTTTTCAATTGTTAATTATTTCCATTTAGATTCTTCACAATTAAAGATAGAGAGATATATATAATAATGATATTAAGAATTAAAGAGAACTTAAATCCTTTTTTTCAATAATAGTATACAATAGATGAGAGAAGGGCACCAACCCTTTTAATGAAACATGCACCAACCTGTTTTCCAAGCACCAACTTGGACTTTGATGAGGCTCTGACCTCTAAGGCTTCAACCCTATCTTCTAAAGGCACCAACCTTGATTTTTAGAGGCTCCAACCTCTAGGACACCAATCCTTTAGTCTTGATAAAATGAGTAATGTACTTACTTGGTTACTTAAATATCTTCACAAGGTTCTGCATTGTTCAACGCTTCACATGTCCTATAGCTTCATAACACTTAATGCCTCATTGGTTGTTACTTCACTGTTCAGATTTATGCCATTGAGTTCATCACTGTCCCAACATCCAAATATTTGTATACATCACATAGATCTGAGGCTACAACAGGTAGAGTCCTAAAGGTGTAAAAACTCCACAGATCATAAGCTTCATCGAGACTGCTATACCAAGTTTTAAGACTGTAATTTTGCACCAAAATTAACTCCAATCAAGCCACTGTACCAGGTCCGAGGGTATATTAATAATCTGTGGTTTTGTGATGCGTATGGTGATAACTGTAGCTTGAACTGAAGGTGTCTACAGAAATAGCCGAAATATTGAGTTTTTTGTTGGTCTGAGGCACAGAGATACTAAACCTGTCCACAGAGAATATATTGCAGATCTTATGTAAGTTACTGAGTTCAACTGTGACACATTTTTTTGGTGCTAAAGGTGTCCAAGTTCTGTGGGATAGTCCAAGTTGTAGCTACCTATCACAAGGATCTCTTTTGAAGGTTGCAAGACCTTATTTCCTTGTGCTAGTCCGAAGGTTTTGTGGTACTGAATCAAGATGCTACGATAGAAGTTTGAAAATCAATATTATTCCCAAATAAAATTTTCTAGAACCACCCGTAACCCTTTTTCCTTGGCTCCTTCTCTTCGGTGTCTTTAAGTTCACAAGTTGTGAACTGTGATCTTCTGTGCTGTGGATTTTCACTGAATTGCCTTAAAAAGAAATGAGATCTGAGGTCTTATTTATATGCATTATGATGTGAAATGAGGGGACGTGGCCCTTGGAGGAAGGCTGACATCAGGGATAGGGTATAGGTCAGCTATATGTCAAAAATAGGATATATAATATTCAAAAATTAATTTCTCCTAGAATACTTGGAGTTTCGGGCCAAGTAATAGCTCATTGGAAAGGGAAAATTATGCTCTAGATGATGGTGAATGTTTCATAGAGAAATATTTCCTTCAAGGTAGTGAAAAATAATTTTCAATGTGACTGGTCATGTATTGGTGTAGAAATGGGGGTAGGGCAGAGTGTCTTGGGCTTCTTTGATTCTTCATCATAACTTCCTTCATCATAAGGTTACCGTGCCATAGTGATATATGTCTTCATGTAGTCTTCGATCATCTAGCATCCTATTGCCATATTTACATCAATGACAACCTATATTAACAATATCCCCCTTTTTCATTGATGGAAATATTCCACCTTTTTCTCCCCCTTTGACATCAATGGCAAATGGGGTGCCAATGTACTCCCCCTGTCATGTTGCTCCCCCTATTACGCTGCTCCTTAGCTTGGTTTATTTAATGTGAGGCAGGTGCAATGACCCCCATCTTTTGATGAAGATATTCAAATGTTTCTCAATGATGCAATAGCATCATGGCCAATTTTCATTATTTAATTATGTAATAAGGGGGGTGTGACATTTTAATTATTTTATTAATTAAATTGTTATTTTTTAAATAAATTAGGAGAGAAATTATAAATGTGAGGATTTTTTGTATATATTATTTTAATAATTAAGAGGATATGAATGAAATAGGATTAGGTAGCAAATTTAGGGAGTAGGAATTATATGTACGGGACTTTGTTGAGTCCACACCTAAAATCAATCTAAATTAGATTTAGTTGAGGATTGGGTGGAGAAATTTGTGGGGTGAAATAAATACATTATTTATGTATAAATAGGAGTGTTTTTGTGAGGACAAACAAGAGTTGAGTGAGAATACAGAAAAATTGATTTGAATGGCTCTTTCTCCTTCATGTAAATTTTGAGCTGAATGTTTTCATGGTCTTATTTGAAGAAAAATTGAGCATTTTTCATATTAAATGACGCATTGAAATTTTATATGCTAGGATCTGCTTTCTAGCAGATACCCGGCATCATTTGGTATCAGAGTAGGGAAAGATACCTATTTTGAATTTGAAATTATGTATGTTGTATATGGTTTTTGATTACAGGAAGAAAAATAAGTTCGGTACCTGAGAGGACAAGAATTAGAAAGGGGGAGGAGAAGCTGTCAACAAATTTTAGTGCAGTAACAATAATTCTTCCTGGGTGTCGTTCCTACATTCTATTTTCGTTTGGTTTTCATATCGATCCTATCCTTCAATAAGGGTCGCCATGGATGACAATTGGGGTGATACAGAATGGTGCATGTTGAACATCAGGCACTAGATTTTGGAAGCAATTTTCTTCCATTTTTTATTAGCCGAATCAGAGGATTTTTTAGTGTATCCTAAATTGCTGCATTTAATTTGTCAATCCGAGAATCGTAAGCTGATGAAGTGCGGCGCACTATATGTGCAAGATAACCTATTTCTTAACTTTTTGTCGTTTTTGGTTTTCTAAGGTGAAATGGAAATTCTAAGATGAAAACAAGTTTGGTTATGTTTGTTCAAGGAAGTGATATCCCCTATAATGATTTACCAACTTGAAACTTTAAAAAAAGTTTCATTTTGCGATAAAAAAAAAGTTGTGAGAAATTTTGTTAGCTTTCTATTACTTATTTTTTGAAATTTTTTTATGCAGATTTGATATGTCAACTTAGCGTTTCTTTGAGTGTGTGTTTCTTAACAATCAAAGGATTAATAAGAAGTCATGTTATGACGCAATGTTGTATTCATTGAAAATTTTTGTTTTTGAAAAAACAAAATGTGTTACGACAATCTAGACAGAGTCTACTTTGTTTTTGTCATATTTACAAAGCCAATGGATGCATATCATAATTACTATAATTTTTTTAACTGGTCCAATACGAAAAACTGCGTATTTTGGATATGTTTCGCGTCGCAAGAAATTTCTTAACATATAAGTTATAAACTAAAAATCTAAAAGCTACCCATTAGAGACGACGGACCAATGTAATGCCCCATAATTTTTTCAATTTTTTTTACAATGTATTTTGGGAGATACAAAATTTTGATTTCATTGAATCACAACGACCCTTAGAAATTGTTTGCACCCATTTTGTTAGAAAAATAATTAAAATTATTAAACATTTATGAAATTCCATAAAAGTTGTATTTCCTGAAAGTAGATTCAATTCTGAAAATGCTTGTCTTGGTTCCGACAGCTAATTAACAACCTTTCATGGAGTTTAATCAGTCCAAAGTTGCAGAACCGTATTCAGAACCTGGTTTTTGCGTAATTGATGACGCGTTAGTTCGGCCGAACTTTTAATAAAGTTCGGCCGAACTATGTTTTCCGCTTAAGACCCGTTAAATCTAACGTCTTAATTGTTCGACCGAACTTTTGATCAAAATTTCGGCCGAACTATTTTGTAACTCTCCGTCGGCCGGAGAGTTTTGCGGAGCCCCCTACTAAAACACATTTCACGTCAATATAAATTGGCGCGAAATGATTCACAATTTTCGCACATTTCGCACACTTCTTCTCATTTTACAAAGATCTTGGTTTGGGTTCAAAAACTTTTCTTCAAAGTTTGGATTTAAGAGCATTTCTTGGTTGATTTTACAATTTTGGGTTTAAAGAATTTTTTGGAGGACATTTCTTAGAGGCGGCGTGATTTTGGCAAAAGTTGTAAAAAATTTCTTGGACGTACATTCAAAAGACATTTCTTGGAGGTATGTACGTGTTTTGAGTTTAAGTAAATCTTTTGAGCTTCGTTTCATTTTTATAAGACATTTTTCTCTCGAATTTTTTAAAGTAAGTGTTTTGGATTGGAATATGTAATTTTTGCAAAAAATTTACACTGAATTTTTTAAAATTAAATCTTTTGTGATATTTTTTGTAATTGAGTTATTGTCTAATTTTTTGAAGGAAATTTTTTGAACTTCATACCTTATTATCATGGGAAATCGAAGAACTTGTGCGAGAAAATATGATCGAAAAAGAGACCCTGAGACACGTAGAGAAGAGACTAGACAATCTCGCAAAAGAAAGTTAGAAGCTCTCTCAAATATTGAAGAGGAAAATCAACCTCAAACAGAAATTGAAGCAGGTATGTAAATGTAAATATTATGATCTATTGATATATATTTAAAATTTTCCTAATGTAAAATGTTAAGCTTAATTTTTATTTGATGAACTAGTTTAAAAAATATTTTGTTTAATGTAAACAGACAGAGATATTCCTCAAAATATTGAAGAAGAAAATCAACCTCAAGTAGAAATTGAAGCAGGTATGTAAATGTAAATATTATGATCTATTGATATATTTTTAAAATTTTCCCAATGTAAAATGTGAAGTTTAATTTTTATTTGATGAACTAGTTTGAAAAATATTTTGTTTAATGTAAACAGATAGAGATATTCCTCAAAATATTGAAGAAGAAAATCAACCTCAAGCAGAAATTGAAGCAGGTATGTAAATGTAAATATTATGATCTATTGAGATATTTAAAATTTTCCCAATGTAAAATGTGAAGCTTAATTTTTATTTGATGAACTAGTTTGAAAAATATTTTGTTTAATGTAAACAGACAAAGATACTCCTCAAAATATTGAAGAAGAAAATCAACCTCAAGCAGAAATTGAAGCGGGTATGTAAATGTATATATTATGATCTATTGATATTTTTAAAATTTTCCTAATATTTATTGACATATTTATTAATTTAGTGATTTATTGAATATGTACTATTTTTTCGAATATGTACAGATGAAATCACTATCGATAATGAGATGTTAGAAAATGTTGACACTCACACATATGGAGATAAAAACCTAACCATGTTATACGATATCGTGTCAACTGCATTTTTGAAAAGCATTTCTTAAATGAGCGAGTGATAGTTCAGGCTCAAATGTTGAAAGGTCTCCTATCATCAAGGAAATTAAAAGAAGCGACGACACTATTGGGTATTTGAAAATCAACCAAAGATAAAAAAATGAAGGAAGAGGTGATAAAAAATATGAGTAGTGCTATAAAGTCAATTAAGAGATCTAGAGATAAAGATGTTTCAAATGTACGTAGAGGAATACAGATGGAAATGGTTTCACCAAGTACTCAAGAGAATCGTTTGATAACATCTATGGCACGAGTACTGGGAACCTCACAAAAAACTCTGCACAAACATCGAAAATTTCGACTGCAAATAGATGTAAATGATGAACTCGCTTGTTGGAGAGCTATTTGTAGGCAACCATACAAAGATAGACTTGGAGAAAATGTTAAAAAAATAATATATGAATATTGGAAGAACAATTCGTGTGTTTCACCAACTACAAGACATGTGATGCGAAGAAGAATAGCACGAAATCAGTACGAAGAACATGAAAAACATCTCTTGGAAACCACTCAAATAGAGTTATTCAACAAGTTCAAAGAAGAAAATCGTCAAATTCATGTTTCACTTAGTGCTTTTGTTCAACAAAAACCATGGTATGTAAAACCTATCACCGTACGCGACACTTGTTGTTGTCATTATCATGTGGAATTTGAGTTATATTATGACACATTCCTTGATTTCGATAGAACATTATGGAAGGATTCACCTCCTCCTTCCACTATCTGTGAATTCATATCTCAAATTCTATGTGAAAGAGAAAGTGATGAACTATTTTACAAAAAGAAATGTGTTGGTGGTAAAAAATGTGATGATTGTGGAAATTTGACTAAATTTCAAAACAAATATCGTATTGATATAAATGATCAATCATTGTCCAACATGAAAGTGAAAAGGAAGAGATATGAATATATTGGTACATCGATTCAAGGTGCAAATAGTGTTAAAAGAATCGAATTACGAGAAGACAAAAATTTTCTGATAGACTTTATGAGAAAGTTTGAGGCAGAAATTTACAAATACACCAAGCATTCCCATAGAGCTCGATGGCAAGACTTGCAATTCAAAAAATCTCGTGAATTTTTTCCACCAGGGACCATTTTGTCAGTGATCGATTTTGCAGAAAACTACACATTTGTTCCACAAAAAGAAATTCAGAGTGAATACTATCATTCTGACCAAGTCTCCATGTTCGTCCATATTCTATATAGACATGCTAAAAAAAATGTCGATCATATAGAAAGCACGAGTGAAAATCGACATATCATTAAAGAATATCACTTTTATATCAGTGACGATCGTACACATGATACATGTTTTGTACAACATTGTTTTGGAAGAATTTATGATTCACTGAAAAATCGTGGAATAACATTCAATGAACATTGGATATGGTCAGACGGATGCGCAGGTCAATTCAAATCTGCACGATCATTTTTTTGGTTGTGTTGTCTTCATAAGAAAACCTGCATTAAACATTTTTGGAATTTCTTTGAGACTGGCCATGGAAAAGGAGAACATGACGGTGCAGGAGCATGCATAAAACGAGTACTTCGAAGATATCAAATGAACCACTCTGCACACCGACTTGTGAACGCTGAAGAAGTTGTTCAATGGTGCATCGCTGCTCTAAGCCATGAGAAAACCCATCAAGAGAAGTGCGAAGGTACATTTAATTTAATTTATATTGGAAATCTAATTTTAAACATTGTACATTTATCATGCAATGATTATTTTTAATTGTATTTTGATATCATATTTACAAATTATTTTTCTAATTTTCCATATAAAGGTTTTTATGGCATATTGGAATCGAAGACGTAAATAGATCAATTGGAAATGACGTTGAAACAATAAAAGGGACTCGAAAATTGCATTCAATTCAAACAAAGTTGTCCACAAATGTGTTTGCATTGGATAAAAGAAAATATTTTTGTTTTTGTGATGTTTGCATAGACAACACAAAATCCAATGACGTTTGTGAAAACAAAATGTATGTGAACGATTGGAAACATACAGAGCTAAATACAAAGGGCAAAATGTCTATTGCAATGTTTGAAGAAATGCAATCAGAGGAAACTACAATATCATCCGATGGTGATCGAGTTTCTGATCTTGTTAGAGAAGATAACATTTGAATTACTTTCTAATGATTTAAAGATCTAGAAATAAATTTAAATATGCATAATTAAATGTTAAATTTTTATTTTATTGTGCAGGAGATGTTTTTGCTGTAATTGCACCTATTGACAATGATGAAAATGTGAAGTATTATTTGATGCGTTGCACTGAACGAAAAATGAAATTATTACAAAACTATAATGATCACAAATTTCAATATGACAGAGGGTCTATTATACTGAAAGGTTGTCTTTTCAGACAAACTCATCAAAGTGGAGACTTTGTTTACTTTAAAGACTATGAACCTGATTCCATAAGTTGTCAATATAGTCACTTGGTGTGTGCAGCACGCATAAAGTTGATAGAAGTTCAATCAAAGAAAAAAATCGAAAATTAAGAAATGGAAAATGTCAAAATCCGATCATGAACGGATTATTGAAGATGGAATTCCATTAGAATTTTTTTGAGTGAAGTGTCCAAAAATTTATTATCTTTGGATTAAATATGTTTTAGAACTTCCAATACTCAACTAAAAATTGAGCTGCTTATGTTATTTGTGGTTTGCACATGTTACAAATTGTTTGGGTACAAGCACGTGCTCTAGTATCAACTGAAAGTAGTTTTTCTATACATGTGCATTGATGAAAAATGTTATATGTATTTGATATATATATTCTAGAATGAAACTAATTGCTCTTGTATATTAATTGTTCTTGTATATGTTTTCCGACCGTATGGTACAAATTATTTCACTTTATTTTGTAAGGTCAGATTCGGTCCCCATATGGCCTAGCCTCCAAGGGACGAGATAACAAGTGGTTGTCCCCACTTGCCCGAATCTCAGCGTTTAAGTACAATTTTACTGTTTATGGCGGACATCTTACATGATGTCCTAGCCAAGGATATATTCTCTTTGTTTCAAGTTTTCGGTAAAAGTTGTCACCGAATGACCTACTAGGATATTATAAATACTAGCTTTGTAAGATCATTTGGCATTCGGAAAAATTCGAAAGTCTTGGACTGTCAATCAATTAAAGTATCATTCACCCTAGGGAGTGTAAAATATTCAATGTAGGCTGGTGACGATGCTCACTCCTAGCTTGAAGCAGCTCCAATGACCAATTCTTTAATGAATTCCAATGCACTAGACCAAAGTTGGTGACCCACTTGGTTTTTCACCCAAGAAATTCCAAGGTACTCTTCTTACCTTTGGCCCCCAAAGCTACAATGGAGTTATAGGAAGGTGAAGAAATTTTTTTTCATTGATAGGAATTTGGTCACATCCCTTATCTCCCCTTATCAAAAAGTTCCTATCTACTACATTATCCAGCGTGTACTCAAGATCACTATTTCGTAATTAGAATATCACAATATCATAAGTTCTCACAAAAATACTTGGAATGCCATTACGACACTCATCTAACAATGGGGAGCTCAAAACCTAGAAAGCTCCTCATCCCCTTAATAATAATGTGTTTAATTTAGTCTTTTAGGTGAGGATTAGGTGTGAATCTTGTTTTCACATAAAAAAATAATTAATTGTTTAATTCCATAAATTTGATTATTCACCAAAATACATGTCATATCCACTATTTGTCTCTCCTACAAATTCCCATTATTTTATTAAAATATATGATTTTATCTCACCCAACTATCACATGTTCCTAAATTTACTCCTAATTGTTCCCTATGCCCTAAATCTACTCCTAATTGTTCCCTACGCTGCTTTTCCCTTACTTATTTTTAGAAAGTTATTTTCCTAGATCCATCATAACTATGGATCTATCAAGCACCGAGAGGGATCAAATATCTAGAGGTGCAAACCTCTTTTTTGAGTGCAAAACTTGAGGAAAGGTTTGCACCTCGAGAGATTTGATCCCTCTCGGCGCTTGATAGATCCGTAGTTAAGATGGATCTAAGTTGGTTTTAGTTGTGTGCAACCAAGGAAGTTCCTATCTACTACATTATCCAGCGTGTACTCAAGATCACTATTTCGTAATTAGAATATCACAATATCATAAGTTCTCATAAAAATACTTGGAATGCCATTACGACACTCATCTAACAATGGGGAGCTCAAAACCTAGAAAGCTCCTTGTCCCCTTAATAATAATGTGTTTAATTTAGTCTTTTAGGTGAGGATTAGGTGTGAATCTTGTTTTCACATACAAAAATAATTAATTGTTTAATTCCATAAATTTGATTATTCACCAAAATACATGTCATATCCACTATTTGTCTCTCCCACAAATTCCCATTATTTTATTAAAATATATGATTTTATCTCACCCAACTATCACATGTTCCTAAATTTACTCCTAATTGTTCCCTATGCCCTAAATCTACTCCTAATTGTTCCTTTTATGTCAAGCCTATTTTTAGAAAGTTATTTTCCTATATCCACGGATTTATCAGCTAAGAGGGATAAAATATCTAGAGGTGCAAACCTCTTTTTTGAGTGCAAAACTTGAGGAAAGGTTTGCAACTCGAGAGATTTGATCCCTCTCGGCGCTTGATAGATCCGTAGTTAAGATGGATCTAAGTTGGTTTCAGTTGTGTCCAACCAAGGAAAAACTATCGATAATATGAGAAACATATGATTAATTTTATCAATAATATGTAAATACATCTAATATTAATATAACCATTTTAAATATGCTAAATATGTTTGAGATTTATCAAGTCATTTAAATTTTAAATTTCTTAGTTACCTCAATTTGTTGAGATGATAAATATTGTAGAATAACTTTAATAATGGAAAATGATCAAATAAAATTTTTGAATGCAAAGTGACAATGTAATAATATTGAATGATAGAATGTGAATAATTAGAATGTAATCAATTACAAATAACATTTATTGTGATCAATCTTAAACTATTCTCTTCTTCTATTCTTATTGTCACCCTTATTAGTTTTGTCATCTTTCCGTATCGATTATATTAAAAATAAAGAAAAAATCATAAATCATAAACCATTTAAATATTTAGCTTGAACTCTTGTAGTAAACACCATACCTCAAGTCTCTCTTTCTCTCCAATATTATTAGGTTTAATTATTATAACACAAAAATCGTTCTACATTGTCAATAATTTTTGCGCTTACACTGAAATCAATGAACACTATTAATCCAATGACTTTACAAGTAATGTACCATCATACATGCAATTATATCAAATCAGAAATCAACATATACAATGAAATCAATGGGGATTGTCTTGTTACAAGTAATATTTCAATTTACCACATGTGCAAATGTAGATTGAAACCATCCAAAACTTTAAGTTTTAAAACCCTTTTGATTATATATTGTGCAACATTAAAACATTAAACATTTAAAGTTCATTAAATATCACATGAAAAATGTAGATTGAAACCATCCAAAACTTGAGTTTTAAAAACTTCACATGCCATGCCAATTATAATTAAACTATCCAACAAAAACATTTAACATTAAATATCACATGCCAAATGTAGTTCAGATGACAACATTACTTCACATTCACATGCCAAAAGTACTAAAACCATCCAACAATTAAATAAAACAAATTATATAATAACAATGTAATAAAATATGTCCAAAAATTGTAAATCTCACTTGAGTATCAAACTGTATCAAGTTTAACAAATTTTAAAACCATCTAAATTTTAAAATCAAATCTACTATAAATGATGTCCATCAAATGGAGGATCTAGCGTCTGGGTCTCAGTCCGTGCCCTATCCTGTGAATAGGAAACCTACATACACAATGCACATGTACTTGAACATTAAAATTTGAAGTTTTAAAAATGAATGAGAATATATATATATCTAGAAATTCATGTAAAAAACAAAATATAACAAAAAATCATTCAATACCTCGTAAGGTTCCCTCTCCATTTGATGAACAGGTTCTCCCATACGAACATCTGCAGTGGTAAACTGTACAATATACATGTACAGTTAAATATATATATATATATATATATATATATATATAAAATTTATATAAATTAAAAACTTTCAAATGAAAATGCACGTGTACATATATAAACTTATTTTCAATAATATTAAAAAAAGGAACTAAAGACAACTTGTTCAAATGTTGTGGATGTTCCTATCTCCATCGCTAGAGTCCCCAAATTAAAAAAATATTCTATAGGAACCTAAATTCAAAAAATTTTAAATAACTAAAAATATAGATCTCTCTCTCTATATATCTCAATTTTTAATGGAACTTTTTGAGGTAGAATATATATATATATATATATATATATATATATATATATATATATATATATAAATTTTAAACATAAATTTTAAACTTGTGAAAATTTGTCCATACTTGTGGCACATCTCCCAATGAAGTAGAAGGTATATCTCCTAAGGAAGAAGAAGGCACCGCCATCCCAAAAACATCAGACGGAATCGGTACCTGTTAAAACATTTTATCAAATTATATATATACATACATGTACATGTGTGGCAACAATTATTTATTTTAGAGTCACTTAAAAACACTAACATACATGTGCCAACATATCATGATGGTCAGACCCATCTGCATCGTTTGAATCGGAGGTCCCGAACGTAATATTAACATTTTCATCACGCATCATGCCTGAGAACTGCAAATGGTGTTTTAACATATAATCATACATTTTTTTTAGATTAATGTACACATAAAAATAAATGTATACATGTACATACACATGTATTTATTACAAATTGTACACATGTATATGTAAAAATAATTTCAAACCCTAAGGTCACTAACACATACCATTCCGGTGCCCTCTTCCTCATGGAAAATTAGGTCTTGCAGACCATTGCGATAATTTATTGCATATGTTCGGAGATCTTCAACATTCATGTTGTAAATCTCCTCATCTGTACGATAAACAAAATTGGCACGTGCATTTTCACGTGCTCTTTGTCGATTTAAACAAAGATCGACTCCACTCAATCCGCTATGAACATTGTCGATCATAACATCTCTTGCTTCTTGACTTATTTGAGAAGTCGTATCCATCTCTGATCGCAGAGTTTCAACTCGAAACAGTCGACTCGCCAATGGCGGCTCAGGGTGAGGCAACTCTACATCTCGCTTAGCGCCCTTACGTTGATATAATCAACCTCTCCCCGGGCCAAAAAATTATGAAGGAAGGTCATTGTAGTCAGGTTTCATACCCAAAAAAAATTCTACATAAAACATTTGTGCAAAATAAATAGGAACCTCATCGTTCCATGGAAGCCTTCCAAAGGCCACAAGATGTCGATCATACAAATAACTAGCTTTGTCTGGGTGCTTGAAATACTGCACCTTCAACATTTTTCTTTTTGGCCCTTCCTTATAATTAAACATTGACTTGGCCTCTGCTCTTGTAACTTTTTGTTTTATGTCCTGCCATTTATCGGGACCTATCACTATTTCTTTTCTCTTTCTCATCAGTTCTACAAACGAATCAGTCGTTGGCCCCAAATTTCTGTACACCTTTACCATTTCACCCAATGAATGTGAAACTATTTCAAGGCTTTGTCTACTCTCAGCAGGTAGAGACAAAGCCATGAGATCTCTTTGCAATTTTGCATGAAGGCTTTCACACCTTTGTAAGGTGCATTCCACCATGTTGGTTTCCCATGGTATATCAGTAATCTCAGCCAGATAAGTTGTGCTGGGTTGACAACCTTCTTCTTCAATGTAGCGAGCTGCCCTGCGTCTATTTTGACCACTAGCTCGAACATTTTCTACCTCTGCATCAATATATATAAAATTTCGTATATTAGAAAAAACACGTGTAAAAAAAGTTGTACAAATTTAATGAAAAAATATTGAAATTGATGGCAACCTTGATGTTGTTGGTTAACATCTTCTCCAACATGACCCTCTTGAGAACCAAACCCAGAATGACGCTGCTGAGAACTAGACCCACAGTGACCCTGTTGAGAACCAGCAGCCGTTGATTGGCCTTCGGGGGAATAAATATCACCCCTTCCCGCAACCTGCTAACACTCATACCTCGACCGGTTGAACCTTGGCCACGCTCCATGGATGGAGTAGAAACCCTTCTCCTCTTGCCTCCTAAAAATTAAAATATGAAACTTATTAACAACTAATTTCACTCACAAAGTTAATAAAAAAATCAATTCCATATGTACACACATGTATGGAGATTTAAGATTATATTTAAATACCATGAACATCCTCCGATCCCTGAACCTCCATATGGGATTCAGCTGATCTTCGTCTTTCATCCTCCATGATATATATCTATTGGTCGACATTTACACAAAATAGATTTCAAAAAATCAATTTGTAATTTAGTGTACACAAATTATGTAGAACACAACTTTCAAAGCAAGAATTGATCATGTGTGAAACTAAATTTAATCGAAAAAGATATTATAAAAATGATAAGTTCACGAAATTGCGCTTTACATGGTGGGAGCACACTTGGTATAAAATTTACTACTTATACACTTTAGTTTGTGGGAGAAATGACACATGTACATAGTTTACCTTAAAGTTGTTGTGTTTTATGGATATTAAAATGAAGAACTTCTATTTAGATCCATTCCAGAGATTGACTGTAGGGGAATTTACTAGATATGTCACCTTCATAAAAGATGAGATCCAGAGGCTACTTGGCCCTTTACAGACTCTGCCTATAGAACTTGTAGAAGTAAACACTAGAGGCATTAACAATATCAAAGAACGTTTTCATGCTCAGACATGGGAATGTGTCTCTTCCCCTACACAAAAAAATAGTTCAAGGTAGTTAATCTTCATAGACATGTCATCAAGCAAGTCAATGTGATCATCCCCAACTTACTTTTTATGAAATTAGGCTTGGAATCTCATTTTAGAGCTCAAATAAACCTCTAGTTTATTTTGGTTTAGACAAGGTCTAGAATTTGAAAAGTGAATTCCCTCTTTCTTCCTCTTACATGTCCAATGATCAAAATTTGGATTGAGGGAAAAGATTTTCCTAGAAATAAAAATTTTGCATTTTATAAATGTGTAAACATGAGTTTTTAAATAAATGAGGCAAAAAGTCAAAGGCCCATTGGAATTGATCAAGACATGTAAATTAACTTTACGAGCAGATTGAAGATCTTGAAGAGGTTTTATATTTTGTTGTTCTAAGGGACAAAAATAAATATGTAGTTCAATATTCACTTGGTTTTTATAATTGGATAGAAGAATGACTTAAAATGACCTTGTATGTCTTCTCATTTTAGAGCTCAAATTTTTAGGAAGGATTTAAGTATCCACCTTTCAAGAATCACTAGAAGAGGTTGATAAAGAATATAGGAAGACAAAACTAACCAATGGTGTACTAAATGGATTTCTTGGGAGGTATATTGGCATATGGACTTTTGGTAGCTAGAACTTTTCCAAATAAGTGAATGTATTTGAAAACCAAACCTCTAGTTTATTTTGGTTTAGACAAGGTCTAGAATTTGAAAAGTGAATTCCCTCTTTCTTCCTCTTACATGTCCAATGATCAGAATTTGGATTGAGGGAAAAGATTTTCCTAGAAATAAAATTTTGCATTTTATAAATGTGTAAAAATGAGTTTTTAAAATATAATTAACTCATAAATTTCTCACAAAATACACTTAAATCTTGACACATAAACCCCTTCCCCAACAAAACTAGTTTGTCCATATTCAAATCAAGTTGGTATCAAAGTACAATTTAGCTCATTTTAGTCAAGGTTAGTTAGAAGAATTAGCTATTGGTTTCTATCTTCAATTTCCTCTAAAAATGAATGTGTACATGCTTTTGAGAGACACTAGAGGAATAAGGTCCAAATTTTGATGAAAATGTTCTATGAAAGTAAAGGGTTTTAAAGGCAAGCATGTACAAGGCATAGTTGAGTACAAGGCATAGTTGAGCCAAATTTTCTTCAGGAAGGGCCTAATTATTTGGGTCTTGGTTATGGAAAACATGGAAAATGCTCCAAAGCCAAGGAGGCACATGAAGCTGTTCCAAGAAGGAATTTTATTTCATGTTCATTACCTCAAGCTTGTGAAGTTTGTGTTCATGATGAATGGAAAATTTTGACACCCACTTTGCAAGAAGATGTTAATAATCATGCAGCTAAAGGGTTTTAAAGGCAAGCATGTACAAGGCATAGTTGAGTACAACGCATAGTTGAGCCAAATGTTCTTCAGGAAGGGCCTAATTATTTGGGTCTTGGTTATGGAAAACATGGAAAATGCTCCAAAGCCAAGGAGGCACATGAAGGCACAGGAAGCAAGTCAATGTGATCATCCCCAACTTACTTTTTATGAAATTAGCCTTGGAATCCTCTACAACCTGGTGGATGGAGTTGAATGGGAACTAGGTTGAAAGGCCTTTACAAAATATGAGAGAATGACATTTTAGCCCTATTACTCATGCATGGCAAGCTAGCTACATGTGGAATTTTAACAAGACTCTAAAAGGTCTAAAATCACAAACCTCGTTAATGGTTGACAGAGTCAAATCTTACACCTAATTGGCTATCACGCTATGTTAAATACTTGGCCACTAGGAGGAATAATAGTTCCATTTTGTGTTATTGTATTTTGTTCCATAGTTGAAAATACAACTAGGAGTGTGAAGTTAGAGAGAAAAATGTATGAAGTTAAGTTTTTATAGCAACCTTACACACTAAAATTCAGTAGCTAACTCTAGAGCATGTTTACATTTTAGTGTTGTTTTTCTCCCATAAGGATTTCCTAGGGAAAAAGGAGTCTAGAGCATCATTACTTTTTAGGGTTGCTTGTCTCTCTTAAGGATTCATAGGAAAATAATTGTATTGATTGTCTAGAGATATATGTATGTGTTTGTTTCATTATGTTCTCTATTTATTATGTTGTGTTTCATTATGTTTTATATTTCTTACATTTCTACCCTCCTATTTTTCTTTCCAATCAAGGTTTATAAAATAACATGAGAAGCAACATGAGACTTGGAACAATCATTTTCATTATCTATATGGAAGGCAAGAAGGATTATATACCCTTAAGCTTAAACTTATGTATTTTGTCAATTTTTATCATATATTTTTTGGTAAGGGTAAATGTTTTTTATCTATAGTACAAGTCATGAGTTCCCCAATTTTACCTTGTATGTAAAGCATGATTCT